>QRFJ01001619.1:294575-316129 GCA_006176705.1 Cocos nucifera
ATCTTTCTCTTGAAGATTCCATTTACACCCAATAGGACATATTACCTTCTGGTGGATTCTTACCAAGGTCCAGACTTGGTTGAGTGCATCGAGTCGATCTCTAACTTCATTGCCTCAAGCCATTTCTCGGTAGTCGATATCTGATATCGCCTCGGTTGTTAGGTTGGGATCATTCTCCATGAGCACCCATTACCTACAGGAACATTCCTCTACGTCCTCTGAAAATAATACCTAGTATTCTTTCAGGGACGGAAACTCTTTCCGATTCTACAGAGGGTGAGAGGTAGTGTTCTTATTGGCTTCAACCTGATTGGCTTCCACTGGTCCTTAGCTGTTTGCTTGTGAGACTTCTCATCAAAGCTTATTGCTTTCCAAGCGCTACTTGATAAACTATTTTTCAAGAAATATGGCATGTCGACTCACAATCACATTGTGGTCTTCTGGAATGTAGAAATAGTATCCTATATGACTCTTTAGGATATCCTATGGAATCGAGCTCTGAAAGGACCTAAACTCTAACTTGTGTCCGCTTGTTGTCTTTTGACATGAGCCAGACAACCCAAATTCTGAGATGACTCAGACTTATTTCTTACCGTGCATATCTCATAGGTGTGGTAGGAACGGTTTTAGAGGAACCCTATTCAGATAAATAATAAGTTAACAATGAGTGTCCCAAAAGAAAAATCAGGAGGTCTTGAAGCTCATCATGGATCGAACCATATCATAGGTCCGATTTCTCCTTCTGAAACCCCGTTGAGTTGAGGTTCCTGGTGGAGTCCATTGAGAGACTATGCCATTTTCCTAAGTAGGAATCTTAGGATCCAGCTAAGTATTCACCTCCTCGATCTGATCGAAGAACCTTAATGGGTTTCCAATTTTTTCTATTCATGTCTGAATTCTTTGAACTTTTCAAAAAGCTTCAGACTTGTGTCTCATAAGATACACATACCCATATAGACAGATCATCGATAAAGTAATGAAGTAGACAAAATTCCTCTAGCCGGCACATTCAAATGGGCCGCACACATCAGTAGTACTAGGGCAAGGAGATCTATGGCCCTTCCCCATGTCCTATAAAAGGGAGTTAGTCATTTTGCCTTGAAGAAAGATTCACAAGTTGGATATGACTCGAAGTCAATGCTTACAGCATTTTTCTTCAATTTGTTGATCTATCTTGCTATATGACCCAATCTCAGGTGCCATAGATATCTTCTTTGGACTATCCCTAGGTCTTTGGCATTCAGTTTTGCTCGATAGTTAGAAAGGTACATCAATATGTCTGATAAAGATCTTAAAAGGAAAACATTTGAATTTTATTCTTTCATAAAGAATGTTACAATGGTCCTTTAAGAAGGTATCACATACCTTCTTTGCTAAGCATGAAACAGAAATCAAAATTTCTCTGCTGCAGGCACATAATAAAGTCTTTTAAACTAAGTCTAAACTAGATGATAATGAGAGGAGTATGTTCCCACCACTCAGCACTCTTGCTCCATTACCGATACGTAGGATCATTCTCCATCCCTCAGCCTCTGCTATCCTCAAGATCCTGCATGGAAGTGCACAGATGAGACTAGAACTAGAGTCAAGCACCCACTGGATTGAGAAGAACTAAGATTAGACTCAATAATGAGCATATCCTAGAAGGACTTCCTTCTTGTTCCTTCAGGGTGGCAGTAAGTAGGGAGTTCCCTTCCAATGGCCGTCCTTTGCAATGGAAACATTTCCTTTGATCGCCTTATTCTTCGTTTGCCTTCTTCTTCTTTTCCTTCACCTTTTGCTTTTTTCAGACTTCTTTTTCTTTTCAAAGACTTTCTTTTGGAAGAAGTCCATTCCATAGCAAGAACTGAGCCTTTAGAACCTTTCATAGAAAGCTCAGCGGTGACCAGCATTTCATAATGCCAAGGAATTTTTAAGTTTATGCATGGGTAATTCATGATGAATTGCCCATATGCATCAGTTAAGGATTGCAGAATAATATCTTCTGTAAGTCAAGTCCAACTTCACATCCAGGCTTCTCAAGTCTTCCATGTCCTTATCATTTCAGAAAGTGATCTTGACTGACTGCCATCATGCATCTTAGCCTTAAAAATATTTCTGACTTGATATTGCCTGCGCACGACTCTTTCACCAAACATCTCCTGAGGTGAGCCAACATTTGGCGAGCAGTCTCGATATCTTCATGTTGCGTGGAGCTCATCAGACATCGAGCCCAACATTATATCGGCCTTATTTCTTCATCTATCCATTTTTTCAGAGAGTCTCTTTTCAGTGGATGGACGAGCTGTATGGGAGGTCCGGTCCAAAACATGGTTAACTTCTCGAAACTCAAAAAAATTTTTAGTTTGAGCCAATCCTTATAATTGGATCCGTAGTCTATGTGTGTCCAGGATACGTGCCTATGGGTTGGAGCAGACATTTTCCTTAGAGAGTCAAAGATTCTAGTAGATACTGTAATTATGACTTGACCAATTTTTAATTTTATTTTAAAAAATTAGCTTTCACTAATTTCTTAGATTCCTACACTCTCCTGTAGAGATGCAAAATCTCCACCATTTATGATTTCTAGTGGGTGGTGCGGTCTATCAACTGACTCATCACCTCACCTAAAGTTATTGGATGATGGGTTAGCCAATGAGTGAACAACTCTTGTTCAATGATTCTCTAATCATGGTGCACCCAAACTTGGTCTCTAATTCATGAATCTCACCATATCCGGAATATTGATCCACTCCTTAGTTAAGTCAGACCACCATTCTCGCAAGACTGTTCCAATTGTCTCTCATTCAGTATCCAAATATTGAGCCCAACTCATCCTCCAGCCCATAGCATCCAATGCTAATAGACATGGTTGCTCTTCCGGTGCAACAGAGCCATGTATCCAGTGAGAACAATCAACCCCGGAAGGGCCTACTCTACAATGGTGGAAAGACCTCGACTTATCTTTTCTTAGGGAGAATTGATTCAGGTCTCATTAAACTAGACTTGTCATAGTCATAACAATTATGACTAACCTAGTGGCATGGGGTAGCTCGGATTATTGACCACCTCAGATCAGAACTTGTCAATAGATATGGCCAGGTAAGTGAGATCGGTGGAAGGATATGCCTTAATCGCTAAGAACGCATTAGGTCGAGTAGCTCCTAATTAAAAACAGTCGTGTGTTGCCAAACTTACCAGACACACAAATTGTTGAGCATAACCAATTGGGTTAGCCTACAATCCAACTTTAACCTCTAAGCCTAATTAGGTCTTGCTTGATCGTGACTCGATCTTGACCCAGACTTAATCCTATTAGGTGGTCAATTTAAGCATTGTTGATCCATCTAACCAACTCTTGATTCGGTTTGATCAATTCTCCCTTTTAGCTGCAGGCACATAATAATAGTCTTTCAAAACTAAGTCTAAACTAGATGATAATTGAAGAGAGTATGTTTCCACCACCACTACAGCTACTCTTGCTCCATTACCGATACGTAGGATCATATCTCCATCCCTCAGCCTTCTGCTATCCTCAAGATCCTGCATGGAAGTGCACAGATGAGTACTAGAACTAGAGTCAAGCACCCAACTGGATGTAGAAGAACTATAAGATTAGACTCAATAATGAGCATACCTCTAGAAGGACCTTCCTTCTTGTCCTTCAGGGTGGCAAGGTAAGTAGGGTAGTTTCATTTCCAGTGGCCGTCACTATTGCAATGGAAACACTTTCCTTTGGTAGCGGCTTTCATCTTCGACTTTGCCTTCTTCTTCTTTCTTCCTTCCACCTTTTGCTTTTTTGCAGACTTCTTTTTCTTTTCAGAAGACTTTCTTTTGGAAGAAGTCCATTCCATAGCAAGAACTGAGCCTTTAGAACCTTTCATAGAAAGCTCAGCGGTGACCAGCATGTTCATTAATTTGGCCAAGGAATTTTGAAGTTTATGCATGCGGTAATTCATGATGAATTGCCCATATGCATCAGTTAAGGATTGCAGAATAATATCATTCTGTAGATCTAAGTCTAACTTCACATCGAGCTTCTCAAGTTCTTCCATGTCCTTTATCATCATCAGATAGTGATCTTAGACTGACTGTCCATCATGCATCTTAGCCTTAAAAAATTATTTCATGACTTGATACTTGCCTGCACGACTCTATTCACCAAACATCTCCTGTAGGTGAGCCAACATTTGGCGAGCAGTCCTGATATCTTCATGTTAGTGCTGGAGCTCATCAGACATCGAGCCCAACACATAATATCTGGCCTTATTATCTTCATCTATCCATTTTTTCATAGATGATCTCTATTCAGTGGATGGACGGACTGGTATGGTGGCAAGGTCCTGGTCCAATACATGGGTTAACTTCTCGAAACTCAAAATGATTTTATAGTTTTTGAGCCAATCCTTATAATTGGATCCGGTTAGTCTATGTGTGTCCAGGATACGTGCTAATGGGTTGGATGCAGACATTTTCCTATAGAGAGTCAAAGATTCTGTTAGATACTGTAATTATGACTTGACCAATTTATTTAAAAATTTTATTTTTAAATAAATTAGCTTTCACTATTTTCTCAGATCCCTACACTCCCTCTGTAGAGATGCAAAAATCTCCACAATTAATGATTTCTAGTGGGTGGTGCGGTCTTATCAACTGACTCATCACCTCACCTAATAGTTATTGATGATGGGTTAGCCAATGAGTGAACAACTCTTGTTCAATGATTCTCTAATCATGGTGCACCCAAATTTGGTCTCTAATTCATGAATCTCACCATATCCGGAATATTGATCCACTCCTTAGTTAAGTCAGACCCACCATTCGCACAGACTGAATTCCTAATTTAGTCTCTCATCGTATCCAAAATATTGAGCCCAACTAATCCTCCAGCCCATAGCATCCAATGTCTAATAGACATGGTTGCATCTTCTCGGTGCAACAGAGCTATTGTATCTAGTTGAGAACAATCAACCTCAGGAAGGGCCCGCATATCTACAATGGTGAAAGACCTCAGACTTATTCTTTTCTTAGGGAGAATTGATTCAGGTCTCATTAAACTAGACTTGTCATAGTCATAACAATTATGACTAACCTAGTGGCATGGGTTAGCTCGGATTATTGACCACCTCAGATCAGAACTATGTCAATAGATATGGCCAGGTAAGTGAGATCGGTGGAAGGGATATGCCATTAACTCGTACAAGAACGCATTTAGGTCGAGTAGCTCCTAATTAAAAATCAGTCGATTGTATATGCCAAACTTACCTTAGACACTAAATTGTTGAGCCATAACCAATTGGGTTAGCCTACAATCCAAACTTTAACCTCTAAGCCTAATTAGGTCTTGCTTGATCGTGACTCGATCTTGACCTAGACTTAATCCTATTAGGCTGGTCAATTTAAGCATTGTTGATACCATCTAACCAACTCTTGATTCGGTTTGATCAACCGCTTAGACCTAATTAAGGTACCCAAGCTCGAACCCAGTATTATGAATATATTTTAGATCTAAAATTCTCAATTTTAGACCTAATTAATATTTCATAATCTTAGTTCTTAATTAAGTAGGGTTCATAAACAAAATATGCACAATAAATATTAGGATTTCAGGATCTAGGGTTTTGCAGAAAGTAAGTTTTGAATTTTTGATTAAGGATGAACGTGCAACACCCCTACACATCATAAGAACATCCCATCAGATGGGAGGAGAGGGCCTTTAAATCCTTCTTCGTTCTTATGATCGGACGTCCAAGAAGAATGCCTTAATCAGGAACATGTAATACTATAAAACTGTTTTAGATCTATATCATATATCTCATATACAAATTAGATCTAATCATGGCATATTTTGCATACATCTCATGTATCAAATCATGCATATTTTTAGATCTAAATTTTCTCATAATAATTTAAAAAATTAAATTTAAATTGATCTTATCAAAATAAACTCTAATCTAGACAACTATGCAGAACTATTCTACAACTAGTCTAGACATGCATCAATCATATATCATATGATGTTTAAAATTAAATAATTTTTATTTACTATTTTTGAGATATTATTATAATAATTATAACATCAAAAAATAGTAAATAAATAGATCTAAAATATGATTTAATCAAATTAAATTAAAAATATGCAAGACTATTCTATAAAACTATTCTATTTTAGAACTAGTCATGCATATTTTGTAATCTTAGATCCAAATCATTTAATTTTAATTTCTCTAATTTCAGATATGATCACATCTCATGTGACATCTGAAATCACTTATTTTTTAATTAAAATAAATTTAAAATCTGATCAAAATACTTTAGAACCTTGGCTTTGATACCAGTTGAAGGGAAATCCTGATTTCCCGGACCAGGTTCATTCAGATCTGATCAGATCAAGAGATATATTTCAAAATTTTTTTTCTTTAATCTAGATCAAATCTAGGATATTTCAAATCTAATTTTTATTATTTTAAAAATCAAAATAAATTTAGATAAATTAAATCAAATTTAATTTATCTTGAAGTGGGTAATCTTATTACCCATTGATGATCCTGTAAGAAGCGAAAGGTTCTGGATCTAGCCACACAAGTGCCTAGCCTCTACCGGTATCCACTCAGGCTAGATCTAGAGATTCTCTTCTTCTCTATCACATCTTCAAAAATTAGATCTAGATCTGATCTGGAGGATCTTCAAAACACCTTTCAAAGATCAGCAGTTGTCCTTTGCAGCAGTGTAGCCTTCTAGCTTTCAGTCGCCTTTCTCTCATCTGGATTGCACCAACCAAGAATCCAAACCACTTTGGGCATGGAGAGGAGAGGGAGAAAATGGATTTTGCATCAAGGACGAGAGGAGAGGAAGCCTTGGGTGTGGGAATTTTCAATTCCTTTTTCAATACAATTTGAGTTGGGCATAAGATCTTATTTATAGACTATCTATGATCCAACTCCTCTTCTTCCCAACCAATCACAACCCTTTATGAAATCAGATCTAAATCTGATTGGTAGAAATAGAGTCCCTTGGATTCCTGCTTAGATGGTGCCTAAGACCAGTCAAACTTTGTTCTTAAGAGAACTCTAATCGAAATCTAGAAAGGAGATGGAGTCCCTATCCAACAGGGACTCCTGGGCATCTCCAAATTGGGCACACGCCAAGGGTGGCATGCACCCTCCTCCTTGCCAGGTTCTAGCAAGAGGACAGGCCTCCACCAGCTCTTCAATAAGTGCGTGACACGTGGACAAAAGTTAAAGTGTCAATGGTCAACATTTGACCAGTCAAAGGTCAACTTTTGACCAAAGTCAAAGGACGAGAAATGGCAGGTGACCAAAAATGGTAGGTATTGTCTTACAAAATAAGACAATCCTTTTCTGACTTGGACATGCTCCAGTCAGACCAGATGAAGGCCTCTGATTGAGCACAAACTCCTTTAGCTCAGTCAGGATAACTATTTATGATAGTAAAAGAAGAACGTTAGGTTCAATCGAGTGCTAGCACGATTTTCTTGAACCTAATTGAATCTCATTCAGATCAATTGAACTGGATTAGCTCAATTGATGATCACTAGATTCAAACTCTTATTTATGTGATCCAGTTAGGTTCAGTTCCATATGGTAATGGGATATGTCATGATCTCTTTCATCAACATCATCAAAACTTCTTTCAATGGATTAGAACTCTTCTAATTCGAACAGCTAGAATGATCGATCATCTAAATCATTCTAATTGCTCCCAAAATCCATCAGTGACACCTAGCAGTATATGGTGGCAACCCATCAGAGCTGAATGCGAACCTTTTGGTGCAGCTACCTATGTGATTAAGTTCTTCTATCTTGAGCCCCGATCAGATTAGGGTTTAGGTGAACTCATCAAACCCTAGTCTCTATCATATAATGTAATCATTCGATTCAAGTCTGATGTGAAAACCTAAATAGAAACTCTTTCTATTATTTCACTCTGCCATGGCCATGGGCTTCTGGACTTGATTCTCATGATCATCATAGGGCTGCTCCTCTACCATCGAGGTAGATAGATTCCTTCTTGATGCAATCCAGTTCCTACAATGAACATGCTATAGCTAACATACACCTCAAGGTTCCGATTGGCTAGGAGATTGAGTTATGGTATAGTCAAAGTATAACACCCTCAAGATGAACTGCCAATACACCTCAGGTCAAGAAACCAAATACATCACTGCAGCATCAAGTCAGTCATTGACGAGAAGGTAGACTTCCTAATGACTACTCGAGATGGTCACGCTTAGTGCCCTCATTTTCTAATGAGTACCTATACTCTCACTCCGGTGTCTCCACACCGTAGACTCAAGACTCATCTACTAAAGAGAAGTGATTGTACACCAATCTTCCAGATCAATCACCATCCTCATGATGATCCTATGGTTGGAAGCATTTTATGAGTTAATAATGATTATTCATGTCTTAAATTTTTAACTTTTGAAAATAAGAATTATCATTACCATTAACTCAAAGGATGTATCACAAATACTAAATATACATATGTGATAGAAAATAACTCATTTTACTGATTTTAGTCAAAATTATAATTTTGCCCCTAGAAGTGTATTACAAGTGTCAGCCAATTCTGGCTTCTAGGGCATATATATCTAACAACAGTATATGGTGGCAACCCATCAAAACTAAATAGTGAACCTCTCGGTGCAGCTACTTGTGTGATTGGGTTCTTCTATCATGAGCCTCGGTGGGATTATGGTTAAGATGAACTTGTCAAACCCAACACCCATCATATGAATGCATCATTCGATTCAAGTTCGATGTGAAATGCTAATAGAAACTTCTTTCTATTATTTCACAATACCATGGCCATTGCTTTTAGGACTCGATCTTATGATCATTATAGGACTACTCCTCTACCGAAGTTGATAGATCCCATCTTGGTGCGATCCAATTCCTACAATGAACATGCTATAGCCAACATATACCTCAGGATTCCAAATAGCTAAAAGATCGAGTTATAGTGTAGTCAAACTATAACACCCTCAAGGTGAACTGTCGATGCACCTTTGGTCAAAGAACTAGACACACGCTACAACATCGAGCAAGTCATCGATGAGAAGATAGGCTCCCTTATGACTGCTCGAGGTGGTCATGCTCAGTGCCCTCATTCTCTAACGTGTACATGTACTCTCGCTCCAGTATCTTCACACCATAAACTCAAGACTCATCTATCCTAAGAAAGCGATCGTATATCGATCTTTCGGATCAATCACCATCCTTGTGATGATCCTACGATCAAAAGTAATTTATGAGTTAATTATGATAACACATGCCTTAAATTCTTAACTCTTAAGAATATATGTTATCATGCCTATTAACTCAATGGATGTGTCATAGATATTTTAATACACAATGTGATAGAATAAATAACCTTTTAATTAATTTTAAGTCAAAATTATAAAAATACCCCTAGAAATATTTAACAAGTATCAACCAATCTGACTTCTAGGACACACATCTAACACTTCAGCGAGGAAATACCAGTAGATCGGTAGAGCCTGCGAAGAGGTGGAGGACTAAGGAACCCATATCTTTTATCGATGAGGATGCCCAAGGAATCCAGTTTCTACATAATGATGCAGTTGTAATCTCTTTAAACATTACTGACTATGATGTATGCCATATTTTGGTAGATAATGGAAGCACTACTGATATCCTATTTTATGATACTTTTTTCAAAATGTCCATCCCTAATAACCATCTGGGACCTATAAACTCTCCATTGGTGGGCTTCATTGGCAATGCTATGCCAGTCGAAGGAATAATAACTCTGACTGTGGCTGCAGGATAGTATCCAAAATGGGCTAGAGCACAAGTTGACTTTCTAGTAGTAAAAGCTCCGTTAGCCAATAATGCTATTCTTGACTGGCCTGGTTTGAATGCACTCAAGGCTGTGATATCAACCTATTACCTAAAAGTGAAGTTTTTGATGAGCTACGGAATTGGGGAGATGAAACTATAGCAAGACATTGCTACTCCATCGCCTTGCAAAAGAATGGCCAATCCAACCCTTACCCAGTTGATGGATTGGTTGTTCATGATGACCTTGCTTAGGAGCGGGGTGAAATCATGGAGGATCTTGTAGCTATGCCCCTGAATGATAGGAATGCAGAATATACTATGCAGATCAGCTCCAACTTAGGAGATGAAGTTCAGAAGCAGCTTATTGCCTTCTAGCGAAAGAATGCTGACATCTTCACCTAGGTCCCAATAGATATGTCGGGAATTGATGCCGAGGTCATGGAACATCGGCTATTGTTGATCCCAAGTACAGGCCAGTGAAAGAGAAAATTTAGGGCCATGCACCAGAAAAGTAGAAGGTAATAGTGAAGGAAGTGGACAAGCTCCTTAAAGCCGAATTTATCCAAAAAGTCTACTACCCAAGTTGGGTCTCTAATATGGTCCTAGTCAAGAAGGCTAATGGCAAGTGGAGAATGTGCATAGATTTCAAAAAATTGAATAAGGCCTGTCCAAAGGATAGCTATCCCCTACTTTGAATTGATCAGCTGGTGGATGCAACTTCGGGCCACGAACTCTTCACCTTCATGGATGCCTTCTTCGACTACAACCAAATCCGAATGGCACCAAAAGATGAAGAGAAAACTTCTTTTATTACTAAACATGGTCTTTATTGCTACAGAATTATATCCTTTGGGCTTAAAAATGTAGGCACAACCTATCAGTGCCTGATTAATAAAATATTCAAGGAGCAGATTGGCCGCAATATGGAGGTCTATGTGGATGATATGTTGGTCAAGAGTCAGACTTCTACCAATGATGTTTTCGATCATGAAGAAACCTTCAGCACCCTTCGAAGGTACAAGATGAAGTTGAACCTGACTAAATGCATCTTCAGAGTAACCTTAGGAAAGTTCTTGGGGTTCATGTGTTAGATATGTGTGCCCTAGAAGCCAAAATTAGCTGACACTTGTAATACACTTCTAGGGATAAAATTATAATTTTAACTATAAATAAAAAAATAGATTATTTTCTATCATAAATGTGTATTTAGTGTTTGTGATACATCCCTTGAATTAATGGTAAGGATAATTCATATTTTCAAGAGTTGAAAATTTAAGACATGAATTTTTGTTTATTAACTCATAAAAAGATCCTGACCGTAGGATCGTCATAAGGATGGTGATTGATCTGAAAGGTTAGTGTACAATTGCTTCTTTATAGTAGATGAGTCTTGAGTCTACGGTGTAGAGACACCGAAGTGAGAGTACAGATACTCGTTAGAGAATGAGGGCACTGAGCGTGACCACCTTGAGTAGTCATAAGAATGTCTACCTTCTCATCGATGACTGACTCGAAGCTGCAGTGGTGTGCCTGGTTCTTTGATCTGAGATGCATCGACAGTTCACCTTGAGGGTGTTATAGTTTGACTACACCATAACTCCATCTCTTAGCCATTTGGAACCCTGAGGAGTATGTTGGCTATAGCATGTTCATTGTAGGAATTGGATTGCACCAAGAGTGAATCTATCTACCTCGGTGGAAGAGGAGCAGCCCTATGATGATCATGAGAATCAAGTCCATAAGCCCATGGCCATGACAGAGAAAGAAATAATAGAAAGAGTTTCTATTAAGGTTTTTACTTCAGACTTGAATCGAATGATTAAATCATATGATAGAAATTAGGGTCTGACGAGTTCACCTTAACCCTAATCTGATCTGGGCTCAAGATAGAAGAACTTAATCACACAAGTAGCTGCACCAATAGGTTCATTTTTAATTTTGATGGGTTGCCATCATATACTGCTAGGTGTCACTGGTTGATTTTGGGAGCAATTAGAATGATTTAGATAATTGATCATTTTAGTTGTCTGAATCAGAAGAGTTCTGATCCATCGAAAGGAGTTTTGATGATCTCAATGATGGTGATCATGACATATCCTATTACCATATAGAACTGAACCTGATTGAGTCATACAAATAAGGGTTTGGATCTAGATATCATCAATTGGACTAATCCAGTTCAATTGATTTGAATTAGATTTAATTAGGTTCAAGAAAATTGTGCTAGCACACGATTGAACCTAACGTTCTCCTTTTTCTATCATTAAAAGTTATCTTGACCGAGCTAAATTTATTTGTACTCACTCAAGTACCTTTACTTGGTCCGATTGGAGCTTGTCTAGGTTAGAAAAGGGTTGTCTTAATTTATGAGATAAATTTGAGATAATACTTGCCATTTTCCATCACCTTCTAATTCTTGTCCTTTGAATTTGGTCAAACGTTGACCTTTGACCCTTGGACATCTACCCATGTATCATGCACCCATAGGAGAGACTTATTGATGAAGTCCATCTATCATTTGATAGATAGATGGAGGGTGCATGCCTAGGATGGCGTGCGCCCCATGTGGATAAACACTAGAGCCCCATACGGATGGGACTCCAGGTTGCTTCATGGACTCAACCTAGGTGGCACCAAACACTCTTCTTTGACCAATCTTGGTGCCATCTAAGGTGGTTTGAGAGGACTCTAATTTGATTGGATCAGGTGATCTCATCCCATCAATCAGATTTAGATCTGATTGCATAAAAGGCCGTGATTGGTCGGGATGATGTGGCACTGCATGGCGCAGACAGGATTTATATAAACCCTGTTTGCGCCAACTTTAAGAGGGCTAGTCTATTGCCAACACCACAATCTCTCTCCCTCTCTTTCTCCATGCCACCTACTGGTCTTCTCTCTCCTCTCCATGCCCAAAAGTAGTTGGGCACGAGTTTGGTGCGATTCAAGCAATCTAAAGGTGACAGGAAAATAAGAAGGCAGCCCTACTACAAGAGACAACAACACATCTTCAAAAGGAGTTTTTGAAGATCTTCAAAATCAGATTTAGATATGATTTTTGGAGAAAAAAAAGAAAAAGAGAAGATCTCCAGATCCTATCCGAGTGGATACCTATAGAGGCAAAGCAATTGCATGGCTACTTCCAGAACCTCAAGAAAGCAATAGGATCATCATAGAATAATCAGATCACCCAAACAAGGTAACATTAAGTTAGATTTAATTTAATTTAATTTTTTTTATTTATTAAATCTTAAAATTAGATCTGAAAAGTATCAAATTTAATTTGAATCTAAGAGAAAATTTTTAAAATATGCCTCTCGATCCAATTAGATTTGAACGAACCTGACCCAAAAAATCTGATTTTTCCCTTCAACTGGTATCAGAGCTAGGTTGCATAAAATTTATTCAGATCTAATTTAATCTAATAAATTAGTGATTTTAGATATCACATGAGATGTGATTAGATCTAAAATCAAAAAATTAAAAAATTAAAATTAATTAATCTAGATCTAAAATGTATGAGATACATAACTAGACTAGGAATAGAATTATTCTATGTGTAGTATAGTATAATCATAATTTTTATTTGATCAATTGTGATTTTGAGATCTATTTATTTACTATTTTTTAATCTTATAAATATTATAATTAGATCTAAAAATATAAAATAAATTAAATTTAATTTGTTCATATGAGATATGATAGTTGCATGTTTATACTAGTTGTAAAATAGTTCTACAAAAGGTCTAGACTAAATTTTATTTGATGTAATCAAATTTAAATTTAATTTTTTAGATGATTATGAGATAATTTAGATCTGAAAAACATACATGATATGATATATTAGATGTATGCAAAGCTTGTTTTAATTAGATCAATTTTTTATATGAGATATCTGTTTAGATCTAGTTAGTTCGATAGATTAGTTATATTTCTGATTAAGGCATTCTCCTTGGCCGTCCGGTTATAAGAGCAAAGTAAGATTTAAAGATCCTCTCCTCCCATTCGATTGGATGTTCTTATGATGTGTAGGGGTGCTGCACGTTCATCCTTAATCAAAAATTGAAATCTTATTTTCTGCAAAACCCTAGATCCTAAAACCCTAGGATCTTATTTACATATTTTATTTATGAACCCTAAACTTAATTAAGAATTAAGATTATGAAACATATTAGATCTAAAATTAAGAGTTTTTAGGTCTAAGACATATTCATAATATTGGGTTCGGGCTTGGATAGCATAATTAGGTTTAAGCGGTTGATCAAACCGAATCAAGAGTTGGTTAGATGGGATCAACAGTGCTTAAATTGACCAACCTAATAGGATTAAGTCTAAGTCAAGATCGAGTCACGTGAGTGATCGATAAAGCTAAAACCTAATTAGGCTCAGTGGTTAGAGTCTAGATTGTAGGCTAACTCGATTGGTTTCGGCTCAATAATTTGGTGTCTAAGGTAAGTCTAGCAGATACGACCGACTAGTTTTTAATTGGGAGCTACTCAACTCGATTGTGTTCTTATCGAGTTAATGGCATATCCCTTTCACCGATCTCACTTACCTAGCCATGTTTGTTGGCTCAGTTCTGATCTGAGGAGGTCAATAATTCGAGCTAACCCATGCCACTAGGTTAGTCATAATGGTTATGACTATGTCAAGTCTAGTTTAATGAGACGTAAATCAAATCTCTCTAAGAAAAGATTAAGTCTAAGGTCTTCCGCCATTGTAGATGTGTGGGCCCTTTTTAGGGTTGATTGTTCTCGACTGGTTACAGTAGCTCAGTTGCATTGAAAAGATGCAACCATATCTATTAGGCATTGATGCTACGGGTTGGAGGATGGATTAGGCTTAATATTTTGGATATGGTGAGAGACTCAATTAGGAATCCAATCTATGCAAATGGTAGGTCTGACTTAACTAAGAAGTGGATCAATATTTCAAGCACGGTGAGATTCATAAATTAGAGATCAAGTTTGGGTGCACCATGATTAGAGAATCATTGAACTAGAGTTGTTCACTCATTGGCTAATCCATCACCAATAATTGTCAGATGAGGTGGTGAGTCAATTGGTGGGACCGCACCATACACTAAAAATCATTAATCATGAAGATTTTTGCATCTCTACAGAGAGAGTGTAGGGATCCGAGAAAATAGTAGAAGCTAATTTATTTAAAAATAAAATCCCTAAATAAATTGGTTAAGTCTTAATTACAATATCTAACCAAAAATTTTGACTCTCCACAGAAAAATGTCTGCATCCAACCCATTAGCATGAATCCTGGACACCCATAGACTGACCGAACCAAATTATAAGGATTGGCTCTAAAACTTCAAAATCATTTTGGATTTCGAGACGTTAACTCATGTATTGGATCAAGACCCTCCCACCTTACTAGTCGTCCATCCGCTGAGCAGAGAGTGTCTCTGGATAAGTGGACAGACGAAGATAACAAGGCCAGATACTACATGTTGGATTCGATGTCTGATGAAATTCAGCACCAACATGAAGATATCAGGACTGCTCGCCAAATATTGGCTCATCTATAAGAGATGTTTGGTGAACAGAGTCATGCAGCCAAGTATCAAGCCACTAAATGACTTTTCAAGGCTAAGATGCATGATGGGCAGTCAGTCCAAGATCATTGTCTGATGATGATAAAGAATTTGGAAGAGCTTGAGAAGCTCAGAGTGAGGTTGAACTTGGATCTGTAGAATGATATAATTCTGCAATCCTTGACTGATGCATATGGACAGTTCATCATGAACTACCATATGCATAAACTTCAAAATTTCTTGGCCGAACTTATGAACATGCTGGTTATCGCTGAGCTTTCCATGAAAGATTCTAAAGGCTCAGTACTTGCTATGGAATGGACTTCTTCCAAGAAAAAGTCTTTTGGAAAGAAGAAGAAGTCTGCGAAAAGCAAAAAGTGAAAGGAAGAAAGAAGAAAAAGGCAGAGCTGAAAAAGAAGGCCGTTGACAAAGAAAAGTATTTCTATTGCAATAATGATGGCCGCTGAAAGCGAAACTACCCTACTTACCTAGCCACCCTAAAGAAGGAGGCAAGTCCTTCTGGAGGTATGCTCGTTATTGAGTCTAACTTTTACGATTTCTTCTACATCCAGTTGGGTACTTGACTCTAGTTCTAGTGCTCACTTGTGTACTTTTATATAGGATCTTGAGGATAGCAGGAGGCTGAGGTATTAGATATATGTGCTCTAGAAGCTAGAATTGGCTGACACTTGTAATATACTTTTAGGAACAAAATTATAATTTTGACTAAAATCAATAAAATGGGTTATTTTCTATCACATATGTGTATTTAGTGTCTGCGATACATCCTTTGAGTTAATGGTAATGATAATTCATATTTTTAAGAGTTGAAAATTTAAGACATGAATAATCATTATTAACTCATAAAATGCTTCCGACCATAGGATCATCATGAGGATGGTGATTGATCTGGAAGGTTGGTGTACAATCGCTTCTCTTTAGTAGATGAGTCTTGAGTCTATGCTGTGGAGACACCGGAGGGAGAGTACAGGTACTCATTAGAGAATGAGGGCACTGAGCATGACCACCTTGAGTAGTCATTAGGAAGTCTACCTTCTCGTCAATGACTGACTTGATGTTGTAGTGGTGTGTTTGGTTCTTTGATTTAAGATGCATCGACAGTTCACCTTGAGGGTGTTATAGTTTGACTATACCATTACTCGGTCTCCTAGCCATACAGAACCCTTAGGTGTATGTTGGCTATAGCATGTTCATTGTAGGAACTGGATCGCATCAAGATGGAATCTATCTACCTCGGTGGTAGAGGAGCAGCCCTATGATGATCATGAGAATCAAGTCCAGAAGTCCATGGCCACGGCAGTGTGAAATAATAGAAAGAGTTTCTATTTAGGTTTTCACATCGAACTTGAATCGAATGATTACATCATATGACAGAGACGGGGGTTCGACGAGTTCACCTTAACCCTAATCTGATCGGGGCTCAAGATAGAAGAAATTAATCACACAGGTAGCTGCACCAAGAGGTTCATATTCAGCTCTGTGGGTTGTCACCATATACTACTAGGTGTCACTGGTGGATTTTGGGAGCAATTAGAATGATTTAGATGATCGATCATTCTAGCTGTTCGAATCAGAAGAGCTTTGATCCATCGAAAGGAGTTTCGATGATGTCGATGATAGAGATCATGACATATCCCATTACCATATAGAACTGAACCTAACTGGGTCACACAAACAAGGGTTTGAATCTGGTGGTCATCAATTGAACTAATCCAGTTCAATTGATCTGAATGAGATTCAATTCGGTTCAAGGAAATCATGCTAGCACTCGATTGATCCTAACGTTCTTCTTTTACTATCATAAATAGTTGTCCTTACTGAGCCAAAGGAGTTTGTGCTCATTCAGAGGCCTTCACTTGGTCTAACTAGAGCCTGTCTAGGTTAGAAAAGGGTTGTCTTATTTTGTAAGATAGTACCTACCATTTTTTGGTCACCTGCCATTTCTCGTCCTTTGACTTTGGTCAAAAGTTGATCTTTGACTGGTCAAACATTGACCATTGACACTTTGACTTTTGTCCACATATCACGCACCTATTGGAGAGCTGGTGAAGGCCTGTCCCCCTACCAGAACCTGGCAAGGAGGAGGGCGCATGCCACCCTTAGCGTGTGCCCAAGCTGGAGGTGCCCAGGAGTCCCTGTTGGACAGGGACTCCATCTCATTTTTGGATTCCGATTAGAGTTCTCCTAAGAACCAAGTTTGACTGGTCTTAGGTGCCATCTAAGGAGGAATCTAAAGGACTCTATTCCCACCAATTAGATTTAGATCTGATTTCATAAAGGATTGTGATTGGTTGGGAAGAAGAGGAGTTGGATCACAGATAGTCTATAAATAAGACCCTACACCCAACTCAAATGATGATTGGAAAAGGAATTGAAAATTCCCATGCCCAAGGGTGCCTCTCCTCTCCTCCTCCATGCTAAAGCATCTTCTCCCTCTCCTTTCCACATCCAAAAGTATTTTGATTTCTTGGTTGGTGCAATCCAGACGAGAGAAAGGCGACTGAAAGCTAGAAGGCTGCGCTGCTGCAAAGGACAACTACTGATCTTCGAAAGGCATTTTGAGGATCCTCCAGACTAGATCCAGATCTAATTTTTGGAGATGTGATAGAGAAAAAGAGGATCTCTATATCCAGCCTAAGTGGATACTGGTAGGACCAGGCACTTGCGCGGCTAGATCTAGAACCTTTCGCTCCTTATAGGATCATCAATGGGTAATAAGATTACCCACTTTAAGATAAATTAAATTTAATTTAATTTATCTAAATATTATTTTATTATTAAAATAATAAAGATTAGATCTAAAATATATCAAATCTAATTAGAATTAAAGAAAAAAAATTTTAAAATATATCTCTTAATCTGATCAGATTTGAACAAACCTGGTCCGAGAAATCAGATTTTTTCTTCAACTAGTACCAGAGCCTAGGTTCTAAAAGTATTTAGATCTAATTTTAAATTTATTCTAACTAAAAAATAAGTAATTTTAGATATCACATTATATGTGATCAGATCTAAAATCAAAAAAAATTAAAATTAAATGATTTCGATCTAAGATTAGAAAATATGCATGACTAGTTCTAAAATAGAATAGTTCTATAGAATAGTCTTGCATGTTTTTAATTCAATTTGATTAAATTATATTTTAGATCTATTTATTTACTATTTTTTAATTTTATAATTATTATAATAATATCTAAAAAATATAGTAAATAAAATTATTAAATTTTAAATATCATATGAGATATGATTGATGCATGTCTAGACTAGTTGTAGAATAGTTCTACATAGTTGTCTAGATTAGATTTTATTTTGATAAGATCAATTTAAATCTATTCTTTTTAGATTATTATGAAATAATTTAGATCTAAAAATATGCATGATTTGATACATGAGATGTATGCAAAATATGCCATTATTTGATCTAATTTGTATATGAGATATATGATATAGATCTAAAATTATTTTGTAGTATTACATGTTCCTGATTAAGGCGTTCCTCTTGGCTGTCCGGTAATAAGATGAAGAAGGGTTTAAAGGCCCTCTCCTCCCATTTGATGGAATGTTCTTATGACGTGTAGGGGTGCTGCGCGTTCGTCCTTAATCAGAAACTCAAAATTTACTTTCTGCAAAACCCTAGATCCTGAAATTCTAGGATTTATTATACATATTTTGTTTATGAACCCTACTTAATTAAGAATTAAGATTGTGAAATATTAATTAGGTCTAAAATTGAGAATTTCAGATCTAAGACATATTCATAATACTGGGTTCGGGCTTGGGTAGCTCAATAAGGTCTAAGCGGTTCATCAAACCGAATCAAGAGTTGGTTAAATGGGATCAACAATGCTTAAATTGACCAGCCTAATAGGATTAAGTCTGGGTCACGGTCGAGTCACGATCAAGCAAGACCTAATTAGGCTCAAAGGTTAGAATCTAGATTGTAGGCTAACCCAATTGGTTCTGGCTCAATAATTTGGTGTCTAAGGTAAGTTTGGCACATACGACCGACTGGTTTTTAATTGAGAGCTACTCGACCAGAATGCATTCTTGTGCGAGTTAATGGCATATCCCTTCCACCGATCTCACTTACCTGGCCATATCTGTTAACCTAGTTCTAATTTGAGGTGGTCAATAATCCGAGCTAATCCATGCCACTAGGTTAGTCATAATTGTTATGACTATGACAGATCTAGTTTAATGAGACCTGAATCAATTCTCTCTAAGAAAAGATTAAGTCTGAGGTCTTCCACCATTGTAGATGTGCTGGCCCTTCTTGGGGTTGATTGTTCTCAGCTGGATATAGTGGCTCAGTTGCATCGAGAAGATGCAACCATGTCTATTAGGCATTGGATGCTATGGGCTGGAGGATGAGTTGGGCTCAATATTCTGGATACGGTGAGAGACTCAATTAGGAATTCAATCTATGCAAATGATGGGTCTGACTTAACTAAGGATTGGATCAATATTCCGGATACGATGAGATTCATGAATTAGAGACCAAGTTTGGGTGCACAATGATTAGAGAATCATTGAACAAGAGTTGTTCACTCATTGGCTAACCTATCACCAATAACTATTAGGTGAGGTGATGAGTCAGTTGGTGAGACCGCACCACTTACTAGAAATCATTAATCATGAAGATTTTCACATCTCTACAGAGGGAGTGTAGGGATCCAAGAAAATAGTGGGAGCTAATTTGTTTAAAAATAAAATTTCTAAATAAATTGGTCAAGTCAAAATTACAATATCTAACTAGAATCTTACTCTCTACAAGAAAATGTCTGCGTCCAACCCATTGGCATATATTTTGGACACACATAAACTGACCAAATCTAATTATAAAGATTGGCTCATAAACTACAAAATTATTTTAGAATTCGAGAAGTTAACCCATGTATTAGACTAGGACCCTCCCACCTTACTAGCCCATCCATCCACTGAACAAAGAGCGTCTATGGAAAAATGGATAGATGAAGATAATAAGGCTAGATATTACATGTTGGGCTCGATGTCTGATGAGCTCCAGCACCAACATGAAGATATCGGGACTGCTCGCCAAATGTTGGCTCACTTGCAAGAGATGTTTTTGAATGAGGTCGTGGCCAAGTATGTCATCGAAATGACTTTTTATGCTAAGATGCATGATGGGCAGATCAGTCCAAGATGACTGTCTGATATGATCAAGGATATGAGAAGAGCTTGAGAAGCTCGGTGTGAAGTTAAACTGTCTGCAGAATGATATTATTCTGCAATCCTTGATTGATGCAATATTGGCAATTCATCATTGAATTACCATATTGCATAAACTTCACAAATTCCTTGCCGAATTAATGACATGCTGGTCACCGCTGAGATTCTATGAAAGGTTCAAAGGCTCAGTTCTTACTATGGGAACGGACTTCTTCCAAAAGAAAGTCTTCTGGAAAGAAAAGAAGTCTGCGAGCAAAAGGTGGAGGAGCAAGAAGAAAGAAGGCGACGGAAAATGAAGCGTCTGCCAAAGGAAGAGTGTTTCCATGCACAGTGACGACCACTGGAAGCGGAACTTCGCTCTATATCTATATCTGGCCACCTGAAGAACAAGAAGGAAAGGTCTTCTGAAAGTATGCTCAAATTAAAGTCTAAATCTATGATTCTTCTACATTAGTTGGGTGCTTGACTCTAGTTCGTGCTTGTCTGTGCACTTTCATCAAGGTTCTTGGATAGCAGGGCTGAGGGATTGAGACAATGATCCATACATCGATATGAAGCAAAGAGTTGCTGCTTTAGCCATGGGAACATACCCCCTTCGATTACCATCTAGTTTAGACTGTTTTTGGAAAGCTTGTTATTGTGCCTGTAGCTAGCAAGAATTTGATTTCTATTTCATGCTTAGCACTTAGAAGGCTATGTGATTACCTTCTTTAGATCATTGTAACATTCTTTATGAAAGAATAAAATTGCAAATGGTTTACCTTATTAACGATCTTTTATCAGCTACATATTAATGTACCTTCTCTACTATCGAGCAAAATGTGATGCCAAATGACCTAGGATAGTCCAACATGATAAGATATCTATGGCACCTAAGATTAGGTCATAATAGCAAAGATAGAATCAATAAATTAGAAAAAAAATGGGCTATTGAGTCCATTGACTTCGAGTCACATATCCACTTGTGAATCTTGTCTCCAGGCAATGAC
>QRFJ01001620.1:0-63601 GCA_006176705.1 Cocos nucifera
CCTTTTGTTAATAGCAGGAAGAAAGAAAAAATAAAATAAGAATACAATCAGGTATGTGGATTAGCCCAAGTGCTAGCTCCATGGGGCACGCAAGCTTTACTATGAAATAGAAAATCAAGCACAAGAGAAGAACATCCACTCTCAACTCACTGTATACAAACCTCTCTCAACTAGAAGCTATCCTCATGAAAGCTCTCTCAGAATCTTCAAGAAGACCCTCTCATAGGCCTGCCAGTACCAAGGTCCTCGATGCCCTTGAATGCTTCCTACGAAAGTTGCTACATCATGCCTTACTACCACTCACACGATTGTTGCCTCGCTTTGCCTGATGCTCTTCTCTATCTCGATGCTCTGCCTATGTCTTCTCTATGGGTTGTACGTGCTCGATGCTCTATCGAGCTCCTCTCGATGGCTACCAGAGCCTCTCTATGCTTCTCCACACTCCATAGCATCTCAGGCCTTTAAATAGGCTAAGAAACTTCACATCAACTACCATGGGAGTCCTAACATGACTTTATCTCTCAATACGAGTCCAACAAGACTCTGACTGTGTTCACAGCCTTTAGATCGTGATCACAATCCTCCATGGCTACTAAATCCTATGGTCCATGCACAACTCTCATAGACCCCTTGGATAAATCAGAATTCAAGTCCAAATAAAAAACCCCATCCTATCTTGCTCGCCTTCATTGAGCTGGCTCTATCAAAGGTCGAGCTAGCTCGACTGCATCTCGCCCGAACATCTATTTTCTGTTTACCTGAGAGGGTGGCTTGACTGTGGTCCGAGGTAGCTCGATCTCAGCCCGAGCTAGCTCGACCCATATTCGAGCTGGCCCGACTGCTGTGTTGATGCTGATTCTTCTCTACTGTGGATCGAATTCAAGAAGTCAAATCCTAACAATCTCCATCTTGACTTGACATTTGGCCATCACCTGACTTTGAGAGCTTCTGAATCTTCTCACCCCCATGCCCCAGGGTAATCGCCTACTACTCATGGATGGGCAAATATAGGAGTCAAGCCAGGCCACTTGATCCCACCTCCATCATGTGCCATGTTCCACCTAACTCAAGACCTGCTCGACGTAGCCTTCTAGCGACTTTGCTCATCATCTCGAGTCTCCCATCTCGTGTGCAATCCTTCTCCACCTGGAGCTTCACCTCGCACTGGGCTCCTACCGGCATCTTCCATGTAGATGGCTCCTTGTATAAGAGAGCATCGATCAACACTTCATAATTGATCTCTACCTTGATTGCGCTTGTCTTCTCCACCTTTAATCTTGATCACCATTACTACAACCTATCCCGGTACTAACTTGGCTTTGATACCAATTATTAGTGATATCAACTTGCTTTGATACCATTTGTTATGGATGTTTGGCTATGACACCATGATAAGAGCGCGATGTTGTCGCTAAGACACCATGTTTATCAGTTTAAATTTGACTTTTTAAATTAATTAAAAGTTATGAAGAGAGTAGTGAGTCGGGTCAAATCTATAGAAAGGTAATGATTTAATTCTAAAATTTTTGATTTTTTTTTAAAAAAAGAAAAGAAGAATTTTTCAAAAAAAATTAAAGTCAAAAAATAGATTTATAAATAAAAGTAGAATTTAAATTATGCAAAAATAAACTTGGTACTAAGATCCATTATTTAGATCTTAGTGGCTACTTGCAATAAAATTAAAGAGCAATAAAGAATAATTAATTTAAAGAGCTAGAATTGAAAAGAATAATAAAGCTTTCTTTATTAACATTAAAACTCAAATTTAGAATTTAAATACAAGAAACTAAAAAAAGAAAAGGAAAGAGAAAAGAAAACTAAAAGGAGATTGCAGATTAGCGTAG
The DNA here is from genome assembly GCA_006176705.1 of Cocos nucifera. NCBI lineage: Eukaryota > Viridiplantae > Streptophyta > Magnoliopsida > Arecales > Arecaceae > Cocos > Cocos nucifera. Next base: position 1,845 of record QRFJ01001620.1, read on the forward strand.
GCATAGAGATGGCATAGAAGACTGACTCTTCTTCTTAGCACTGTAGCTTTGAAGCAACCTTCAACCCTGAGCTTGGCTTCCATCCTGTACCTTGGCTTCCCTCTAACCAAATTTATTAATTTCTAGAGGCTTGGAGTCCATTTTATAGAGCTTGGAGGAGTGGAGGATTTTTCTTTAGGCAATGTGGGACAAAGAGCCTTTTTAATCATCAAAATATGAAGATATTTGAGTAAAATTTGGATTAAAATAGCTCTAAGATGAATCTGGTGAAGTTTGGTGAAATCTAGCTATTCAATAGAAATCGAATGGATCAAAAATCATCAAAATTGGATTCATATCGATCCAGATTAGGTCGGATTAAATTCTGATCGTTGATCACACGTTGATGGAGAAAATCTGACCGTTGATCGTGCGTTAAGAGTCCTGATCACTGTTGGGAGCATTCTGGACCATTGGATTTGAGTCAGATGTGAGTGCTGGCATCCGATGGTGATCCACATAAAGTCTGAAGCTGAATCAAAGTAGAAAATTCCCTCCACTATTCGATCTTGACCGTAATCAACTGGATCCATCTGATCATGCAATTACTGTTCTCATGGACCGCGTGGACCGACTGCATCGCACACTATAATGAATTAGCACCTCCTGTCATCGAGTGAAAAGTCCAAAATGCCCTATGAGCCATAATATATTTTTTATAAATCCTTTAAGGGTCTAGGTCCATCACGTGTCACTCCATGATTCACCGATTTTTGCTGAGCTGGCAGTCCAGGCCTGAATCATGGATCGGCTGACGGCTTCCGTGGTTGAGTCGGCTAGCATGGCTGGCTTGGCGTGCTGGCTTTATTGACTTGGCTTAGCACGTTTGGATGCATCGATTGATATGGCACAGCGGCTTGAGCCGGCTGAGTCGTATGTTATTTTTTATTTAATTTTTATTTATTTTATTTCTTTAGAAATTCATATCTTCTCTATTTTAGCTTCGTTTTGCTCGAGACTTATTTCATTATGATAAAAAAATAAGCTCTTTCCATTGATAATAAAATTTTATTTTTTTATTTTTATTATTTTTAATTAATTTTTTAATAAATAAAAATATGAATTTCTTAAAAATATGTACCAATTAATTATTAATTTTTAAAAATAAATATAAATTAATTAATAAATTAATACTTTTATAGGTAAATTTATGGTACTTATCACACACCCAACTTAAGCTTTGCTCATTCTCGAGTAAAAAAAAAATTAGTTTAGATTAATTACCATGTTTCATTGAGATCCTCCTTCACAAGAATAGGTCTAAGATTTAAGATCAAAAGTTTAGATAGTATCACTAACTAAGTATTGAGTTTCAGAAGCAAATTTTATGGTAGATTATTCAGAAACTTTCTTAGAGTTCATCTAAAGATTTTTAGTACTTGGTTTTATGAATACTAACTTAGCATTTGGGTGTTAATTCAAAGGACAAACGCATCTTCTTTTATCACCTATTTTGGTTAATTTTCTATATACTCCCAATTTAAGTGCATGAATTAAGATAGCTTTCATACTGCTTTTTTTTTTTTTTTTTTTTTTAGCAATTGTCCTGAGCATCCTGGCCTTTCCTTCACCATTTGATGTGAACTTCCACATTTGACTTAGGTGCAGAAATCCAGTTACTAAGTTTAGGATAATCCACATATACTCTATGTTTTGCACTTTTTATTTTAAGCAGGTAGCTCTTTCCTTAAATTCAAATTTTTTTAATTGAGTTATATATAAACCACCAATTTTTAGTAATAATTGAATCCTCAATTAGCCTTATAATCAACACCTACTTTACTTCATTAGTGTGCATGTGCAATTAGAAGTGCCGTTAGCCTTTAAATGACCTAAGTAGGCTACTAATGGTCTGACCAAGTAATCTACTTCTTAACTCGCTACCATTATCAGCTAATACTTTCTGACTTTATCACTTTTCCTAGTTTATTTTACTTAAGATTCTCTTTCCTGAAATATGATTTATCCAAAAAAAAATTCAAAATAGTTTTAAAATTTAATTAATTTATTTATTTTTTAAAATTTCTTTTTCTTACCCCCTAACTTAATTGACATTGTCCTCAATGGAGAGGGAAATAAATAAAAGGGTGTAAATTATGTTTATTCATTTAGCATGGGTCTTGAAGCTTTTGATCCTTCTCTAGCTTAGCCTAAAAAGAAAATAAACTAAAAAAATAAATTAGATTCAAGAAATATTGGGTTACCTCCCAATGAGCGCTAAGTTTATTGTCTTCAGCTAGACATAATGCAGTTTAATTCATTATGGTTCTGTTAATTATACTTGGTCAATATTTTGATTTAATGATATCCCTTCGATATATGGTTTAAGACTTTGACTATTTACCTTAAAAAAATTTCTAGTCCTAGGATCATAGAGTTTGATTGCACCATGTGGGAATACGTGATTAACTCTGTAAGGTCCATCCCATCTTGATTTTAATTTCCTAAGAAATAATCGAAGCCTTGAGTTAAATAACTAGACTTGTTGATTTGGTTCAAAGGTTTTCCTTGAAATATGTTTATCATGGAAGGCTTTCATTTTCTCCTTATAGATTTTTGAATTTTCATAAGCTTCTTGCCTTAATTCATCTAATTTACTCAATTATAACATTCGGTTGAAACCAGCTTGGTTTAAATTAAAATTTAATTATTTTATTGTCCAATATGCTTTATGTTCAAGTTCTACCAGAAGGTGACATGCTTTTTCATAGATTAATCTATAGGAAGACATTTCAATAGGGGTTTTATAAGCTATCCTATAGGCCCATAATGCATCATCTAATCGATTTGACCAATCTTTTCGATCAGGCCTAATAGTCTTTTGTAAGATATTCTTAATTTACCTATCATGCTATTATCAAGTTTATGGCATCGTTGTCATTAAGACACCATGTTTATGAGTTTAAATCTGACTTTTTAAATTAATTAAAAGTTATGAAGAGAGTAGTGAGTCGGATCGAATCCATAGAGAGGCAATGATTTAATTCTAAAATCTTTGATTTTTTTTAAAAGAAAAGAAAAGAAGGATTTTTGAAAAAAAATTAAAGTCAAAAAATAGATTTATAAATAAAAGTAGAATTTAAATTGTGCAAAAATAAACTTGGTACTAAGATCCACTATTTAGATCTTAGCGGCTATTTGTAATAAAATTAAAGACCAATAAAGAATAATTAATTTAAAGAGCTAGATTTGAAAAGAGCAATAAAACTTTTTTTATTAAAATTAAAACTCAAATTCAAAATTCAAATATAAGAAATTAAAAAAAGAAAAGAAAAGAGAAAAAAAACTAGAAGGAGATCGTACAACAGTGTAGGCATGGAGATGGCGTAGAAGACGGGGCACTTCTTCTCAGCACTATAGCTTTGTAGCAATTTTCAAACCTGAGCTTGGCTTTCATCCTGTACCTTGGCTTTTCTCTAACCAGATCTGTTGATTTCTAAAGGCCTGGGGTCCTTTTTATAGAGCTAGGAGTGGAGGATTTTTCTCTAAGCAATGTGAGACAAAGAGCCTTTTTAATCATCAAAAAATAAAGAAATTCAAGTAAAATTCAGATTAAAACAGCTCTAATACGAATTTGGTGAAGTCTGGTGAAATCTAGCCATTCAATAAAAATTCAATGAGCCAAAAATTATCAAAATTGGATGCGTATCGATCCAAATTAGGTTGGATTGAATTCTGGCCATTGATCGTGCATTGATGGAGAAAATCTGATCGCTGATCGTGCGTTAGGAGTCCTAATCACCATCGGAAGCATTCTGGACCGTTGGATTTGAGTCAGATGTGAGCGCTGCCATCCGATGGCGATCTACATGATGTCTGAAGCTAAATCAAAGTAGAAAATTTCCTCCACTATTCAATTTTAATCGCAATCAATCGGATCCATCTGATCGCGCAATTACTATTCTCATGGGCCGCATGGACCTACTGCACCACACACCGCAACGAATCAGTGCCTCCTATTACCGAGTGAAAAGTCCAAAATTCTCTATGAGCCATGATAGATTTTTTGTAAACTCTTTAAGGGTCTAGGTCCACCACGTATCGCTCCATGATTCACCGATTTCTGCTGAGCTAGCGATCCACGTCTGGATCATGGACCAACTGACGCTTCCACGGCTGAGTCGGCTAGCGTGGCTGGCTTGGCACGCTGGCTTTATCATCTTGGCTCAGCACATTTGGATGCACTGGCTGATATGACGTGGCGGCTTGAGCCGATTGAGCCGTATGTTATTTTTTATTTAATTTTTATTTATTTTATTTCTTTAGAAATTCATATCTTCTCTGTTTTAGCTCTATTTTGCTTGAGACTTATTTCGTTGTGATAAAAAAAATAAGCTCTTTCCATTGATAATAAAATTTTATTTTTTTATTTTTATTATTTTTAATTAATTTTTTAATAAATAAAAATATAAATTTCTCAAAAATATGTATCAATTAATTATTAATTCTTAAAAATAAACATAAATTAATTGATAAATTGATGCTTTTATAGGTAAATTTATGGTACTTATCACACCGCCACCTCAAGATCTGGTACTCTTTTATTGACAATAGGAAAAAAAATAATAATAATACAATCAGGTATGTGGATTAGCCTAAGTGCTAGCCCCATGGGGCATGCAAGCTTCACTATGAAAAAAAAAATCAAGTACAAGAGGAGAACACCCACTCTCAACTCATTGTACATAAATCTCTCTCAACTAGAAGCTATCCTCACAAAAGCTCTATCAGAATCCCCAAGGAGACCCTCTCATAGGCCTACCAATACCAAGATCCTCGATGCTCTTGGACACTTCCTATGAAAGTTGCTACATCATACATTACGGCCACTTACATGGCCATTGTCTTACTCTACCTTGATACTCTGCTTGCATCTGCTCTATGGGCTGCACATGCTCGATGCTCAACCGTGCTCCTCTCGATGGCTGTCAGAGCCTCTCTGTGCTTCTCCACTCTCCATAGCATCTCAAGCTTTTAAATAGGCTAAGAATCTTTACATCAGCTGCCATGGTAGTCCTAAGATGACTCTGTCTTTACATCAGCTGCCATGGTAGTCCTAACATGACTCTGTCTTCTAATATGAGTCCAATAAGACTCTGATCGTGTCTACAGCCTTTAGATCATGACCATAGCCGTTCGTGGCTGCTAGATCTTATGGTCCATGCGTAGCTCTCATAGACCCCTTGGATAAATCCCAATCCAAGTCCAAATAGAAAACCTCATCTTGTTCTGTTTGCCTCCGTCGAGCCAGCTTTGTCAGAGATCAAATTGGCTCAACTACATCTCGCTCAAACACCTATTTTCTACCTACCTAAGAGGGCCGACTTAAGTACAGTCTGAACTGGCTCGATCTCAGTCCGAGTTGGCTCGACTCGTATCCGAGCCGGCCCGACTACTATGCTGATGCTGATTCTCCTCTACTATGGATCGAATTCGAGGTGTCAAATTCTAACAATACCAACATGTAGAAGTTGACTCAAAATCTCTCAGAGTCGCCTCAAAACCTTCTAACTTTATTCTTTTCATATTTTTCCATTTCAAATTTGAATTTCTTAGACCTAAAGCTTCCAAAAAATATCATATTTTGCCCTTTCCATGACCTAAAGCTTCCACTTTTTGATCCTTCCAACTTACAACTCTCTCCCTTTTTTACAGCATCAAAAAGCTCATGAAAAGGATCAAAAAATATCATCAAAATCAATGGGATTGAATTTAAGAATGTATCAAAATTAGAGATGTATTAAATTCAAAAAATTAATTCAAATGAATCATCTCCCTTTAAAGAACTTGTCTTTTGATTTAAAAAATCAGCTTGAATTCAAAAACCAAAAAGCTCTCCCTCTTTAAATGAATTTGACACTATAATTAGATTTTCAATCAAGTAAGTAATTGCTTTGAGCTTGTAAAGGGAATAGAACTTTCCAAAAGATTTAAGCGATGAAATCAAGCATAACATATACTTCAATATTCATTCTTTTCTTTTCTTAATAGAAATCAGTCATTTAAATTTAGAAAAGACATATATCAAGAATATATCAAGCAAATCAATAATAGTATCAGGATAAATGAGAATTACTTTTTTAATTTATTTTTTGAGTATAGACTACTTTGGTAAAATAATTTATGAAGAATTCTCAATGCACATAAAAAATTCAGTATTATATTCTAATTTTTAAATATGTTTCAAAATTTGATGTATCAAAATTATTTCTTAGAGTAAGATTATGTTTCAAATTTAGTTTAACACCAATTAATTATCAAGAATGATTTTGTAATTTAATCATACAAATTAAATTGAATAAACAAAAACATATGAAAGCTTAAAAGTATAATGCAATCAATGTTCATTTTTCTTAACACAAGTTAATTAGAATTTTTAATCAAAGCTAGATAATATCTCTCTTCCTATTTTTAAGAGTAAATATCCAAAAATTTATTTTTCTTTTAATATTTTAATAGTATTTTCTCATCCTATGTTTCATAATTATTACTGGATAAATTTATTTTTTAACTTTTAAATTTAGATCCTTGATTTTAAAAATATTTTCAATCAACTAATTATTTTTTCTTTTAATATTTTATCTTTCTTACTTTTTCAAACAAAACCATTTTAAAATTAAACAAAATTCAAAAGTATAAGCATCAATTGAGTAAATTAAGCATTAATTAATCCAAATACCAATCAAATATAGCATTCATTCAAGTGGACACCAAATTTTTTAAAATATTATTTTTCATTAAATTCAAAAGATGTTTATAAAAGGATGTATACAATAGGAACAAACATCAAGAAGGTTAAAAGAGTATGACATGTATATCTATCAAAAAAAAATTTTGTTTAAATTCAGATCTTTCTTTTCATAAGAAATATCACTCAATTAAGTTCGAAGAATGTATGAAATTTTTTGAATTTATCTCAAATGATATCACATGAAGAGTATGTCAATGTAAAATAGATTTAAGATATCATATTTAATTTTTTATCAAAAATAATATAATAAAATATAAGACAAGAATGATACCATTGATACCAAGAGTGAAAATTTTTTAAGGAAGAAACTTCTTGATACCAATGATGAAAAAAATTGATTTTATACCAATTTTTTGAAAATCAAATCAAATAGTCATTTTTTTGAAAGATTTTTTTAATACTAATTAAACTAAAATTTAGATCAAATCATGATTTTCTTGATAGTTCAATACTACTTGAAGATCAATCTACAAATTTGGCTTCATACCAATTATTTTGATTTTGAAGTGATAAAGATGAATCATTTTAAATCAAATTGTTTTGAGAATTTAGAATTATAAATCAATTTAAATTGATATCAGCAAATCAGTTAAAGCAAATCTTAGAAAAAAATTTAATTATTATTCAAAAAGATCATCTCTTTCTTTACTTAAGAAATATTAAGCAATTAGGTTAAGAAAAGGTATGTATTTTTAAATTTATCTTAAATAATATTATATCAAGATTACAGTTATATAGAATTAGATTTGAGATAAAGATATTTTTTTTTTTGCCAAAAGATAGATGAATATAATATAAGATAAATAGTAAGCTATTTGACATCAATTGGTTAAAACTGAAGTCCTTTTTAAATATTTGACTTTAAAAATAAATGATAGCTTTCTTGAAATATTTTGCTTGAAATTAATTTCAAAAGATTGAAGAAGAGTATTTTTTAAATTTATTTTTCAAAATCAATCAATCAAAACAAAGCAAGAATGCCCATTAATAAATTCTCTTTTAAGATCAAAAATAATTTTTTGATACCAATTAATTATCAAAAAGGATGATGATATGATCAAAATATGCTAAGTATAAATAGTTACTCAAAATAAATCAAAAGATCAATACCACAATAATGCTCAAATAAATCCATAAGACAAACAAAGTATAATTATCTATTAATGATTTTTCTTATTAACAAAGTATAATTATCTATTAATGATTTTTCTTATTAAGTTCAAAAATAATTTTTTTTTAAAGATTAATAAAGATTTCTTCTTTATTATTAATGATTTTTTAAAATAAATCAAATGAATAAAATCACATGAAGGATCAAATGATTGGAGCAAAATATAAATATCTATTAATAATTTCTTATTATGTTCCAAGATCATTTCTCTTTCTAATTTAGATTTCTTTCTCTATTTTCAAAAATAAATATCAAAAAAAATATCTTTCTTAATCCTTCCCCTTTTTCTTTTAAAATATGCATATTCATTTAATTTAATTAAACATACATTTCTCCCCTTTTATTTTATAAACAAAGCATATTTTAAAAACATAAACACAAATGAAAGAATTAAACATATTGAATTTTTATAAAGAGTTAAATTTTCATTGGTCATCAAAAGATGATAACAGAGTGTAATGACTGAAATCATGTAAGACATACAAGAGCTATATTCTATATAGAAGTCAAAAATAGATTGCTAGGGTCACTAAAGCTATATGAAAGGAATCATAGTGGTGTAGACACCAGAGCCATCAGAAGTTGGTAACATAATTTAGATTCAATTTAGATTGAAGAAGCCATATCAGAATAACTCTACTTTAGTTATTTTATTCTAGTTCTTTTGATTTAATCAATTAGTTCTTTTGATGCATTTAGTTTTGGATCCATAGGACCATAGTTGGGTTTATTTTGGATTGAGCCTTATTTGGAAAGAGACCATCATAAAGAAGCAAGCTTGGTCCATGTCATCTTTAGAGCCACCACCCTCTACATGCCCAGGGAGAAAATACACATGCCAGCATGTGCCATGCTCAAGGATCCTCATGCCAAGTTGTTTCAGGCATCAAGCGCCCACATGAAGTTTCTTTTCTTTCCTAGGATTCCTTAAGAGTTCTTGATTTCTTACTTATTTTGTTAAAAAACTGATTTCTTTCCTATGGTTCCATAAAAGATAGATATGATATATTATTGTATTTGAAAATCATACATAATGTTTTACTTTTTTGTTGGGAGGGTTGATTTTTTCCTTGTAAAGAAAATAGGAGTCCTAAAGAAATAGGACCCCTAGGATCCTATATAAATCCATGTATCTTTCATGAATGGGACAATGAATGAATGAATCAATTTACAATTTCCACAAATATTTGTGTTGGTCGCTCCAAGAGGGAGAGGGTGTGAGACCCAAAATTGCCCCACGAGGGAAGGGTGTGAGGCCCACCTTTTTCTATCTCCTTAACATTCATTTTTTTGAGATTCAGTGTTCCTACGACCCTGATTCGTCTTCACCATCTACCTACATAAGCCTATTCTACCAAAAGAAGATCTGTCTCCTCCAAGATTTTCATCTATCATGCAGAGAGAGAAAGAGTGATCTATTATTCTATAGATCAAATGTTGACAAAGACCTTCGTTCCTTCTCAACTAATCTTTGATTTTTACTTTTTTTTTTAGATTCGATGTTGGTAAAGATCCAGTTCTTTATCGATAGATCTGCTTGGTTAAAAGATTAAGAGCCCTAATTATGGTAGTTTCTTAACTACCATGATCCAGATTCTTCTTATCTTTTTTGTTTTTGGATTTTCTTATAGACTTAATTTCTTACTATCCTTCATTCCATTTATATTTTTCTTCTTGCAATTATTCATGAGAATGTTTAATTTTTGCTATCTGTCTATTTACTTTATTATTGCTAGTTATTTACTAATATCTAAAATGGCATTCATCAGCATCATTTAGATTGATCGTACTTTGATCTCATGTCAATCAGTCATGCCTCTTGAGCAGAGTATAGGCAATTATACTATCTATCTTGGGAATAATGTGCCACGGTCGGACGTGATTTATTATTGATGAATGGAAGGAAGCTTTATATTTTCTTTTCTTTTTTTTTTAAAGCTGTCCCACATCAATTTGGTATCAAAGCCGGATTGGTTAGGGCTTTAGTTTAAATTCTGCAATTTAAAATTCCTGCAAGTTAAATTTTTATAATTTAAATTTCATAATTTACTTTTCAGTATTTTTTTTTCTTTTTTACTCCATCTTATTCCTACATCCTGGAGTTTCATGACCACTAGATCAGGTATCCAGTACCAACGTCCTACTTTCTCATCCAGTACCAACATGGATTCCAATACAACAGCCATCATTAATGCCCTGACTGAGAAGTTTGATGATATGAAAGATTTTATGAAAACCATGAGTGAAAGAATAATAGTACTAGAAGAAGCTAGGCAAAGACAATCTGAACTTGAGTCTCCCCAACTATCTATAGGATAGAGAAGAAGGAACCTCAACCTAGATCGACCTATAGCAACACGGCCCCATCATAACCAGTTCGATCAGGATGAGCATGTCCTTAGGAATGTGAAGATCGAAGCCCAAAGTTTTGATGGTTGTCTAGATTCAAGAGAGTACCTAGATTGAAAATCGGGCATGGACCACTATTTTGAATGGTACGAAATGTCTGAAGAAAGGAGAGTTAGGTTTGCTAGGATGAAGTTGGTTAGGCAAGCCTGACTTTATTGAGAAAGTGTTGAACGTCTTCTCAACTAGAGAAGACAAGATCCGATAGAAACTTGGGATGAAATGAAGGAGAAACTTAGAGAAAAATACCTCCCCACCTCCTACCAACAAAGACTTTTAGATCAGTGGCAGAGACTTACTCAAGGAAATAGATTAGTCTGAGTACATCACGAGATTTGATGAGTACCTCATGAGATGTGGAGTAATTGAAGATAGGGTTATTATCTTATCCAGATTTAGAGCTGGATTACGAGAAGATATCCAGTGTGAGCTCTTTTTGCGAGAGGTAACCACGTTAGAACAAACTTATCAACTTGCCCTAGACTTTGAGAGATTTTTTAGGTATTCGACCATCCGTCGTCTTGAACCTTGCCGAGTAACTCCTTCTGGATCGATACCCAATACTTCCCAGACTCCTAGTAATGGACCTCCACCTACAAATCCTATTATGAGAAAAGAAGATAAAGAAAAAAGAGTTGCAGGAGAGTTATCTAAGGAAAGTAGTTCTCGATCCCACTGCTTCAAGTGCCATGGTTACAGTCATTTTGCTGTACAATGTCCCAACCGATCATTATTTATGAAAGAATTAGAAGAAAAACCTCTAGAAAATATTGAGAAAGTTTATGAAGCTGATCTAGACTTAGCCGAGCAGTTTGAGAGTATTGAGAAAATCTTAAGTTTCGTTGCACCGGAGTCAGACCTTAGGCTTGGAGTCATTAGGTATGTTCTAGCATAGACTAACGAGAATGAAGACTGACGTAGGACTTCTATTTTCCATACCTTCATAAAATTTAGTGATAAAATTTGTAAGGTGATCATTGATAGCGGTAGCTATATCAACGCCATCTCCACTGACATGGTTAAGCGATTAGAATTAGCTCCTATAGATCATCTCAGCCCGAACCGTGTGTCTTAGATAGATTCCACCTTTATTCCCATCAAACTTAGATGCCGTGTTCCCATCTAGCTCCATTCTTATTAGGATCATGTTTGATGCGATATCTTACCCATGAAAGTCGGAAGTATCATATTAGGTTGGCCTTAGCTATTTGACAATGATGTTATGATTTATGGCCGAACCAACTTCTGTAGTATCACTCATAAGGGTAAGAAGATCACGATCAATCCTTCCCAATCTAAGGCTACCAATAGAAAGATAGACGATGGACTAAAAGAAAACATCAAAAAGAAAAGCCTCCATCTGATAGGTGCTAAGGAATTAAAGATTATCGTGAGTAAAGGATCACCAGTTTGGATGATTGCTATGAGAGAAGTTCGTGAGGATCATAAGATAGATCATCCCAAGAAAGTAGTTCATGGATATCAACCTAGAAAATCAATAGATCTTATCCCACTACCCATGCATGCTAGAATTTCTAAATCTACAAAGTCATTTGCACAGCATGTCAAGAGTTTACATAAAGAGATTAGTAAAAAAATTAGTATTAGTAATAAAGTTTATAAACAGAATGCAGATTCTCATCAACATGCCCAAGAGTTTGCGGAAGAAGACTATGTGATGGTTCAAATAAGGCCTGAACGATTCCCACCAAGAACTGTCAGGAAGTTACATGCTCGAGGAGCAGGTCCATTTAAGATTTTAAAGAAGATCGGATCAAATGTGTATGTTGTGGACTTACCTTCTGATTTTAGGATAAGCTCTACTTTTAATGTTGCAGATCTCGTCGCTTATAAAGAGCCAACTTGGATACCTAGTGAGCCATTTGAGCCTGAACTAACCTTTGAGAGAGAGCCTATTCCTAAATGTCCACCGACCAAAATGTCAAAGCATGATTAGATTGAGAGAATTTTGGATGAGCGAATCATCTCCACCCAGAGTTGAGGCTATCAGTGGTACTTAGTTAGATGGCAAGGTCGACCAAAGTCCGAGGATACCTGGATCACTCGAGAAGAGCTGCAACATATTGATCCCGATTTGCTTGAGCATCACCAAAGCAAAATCAACCCCCACTCGATAGGGTTGAGTTCTCCCCACCCTGAGAGAATTGGTGCAGACACCAGAGCCATCAGAAGTCGGCAATATAATTTAGATTCAATTTGGATTGAAGAAGCCATATCAGAATAACTCTACTTCAATTATTTTGTTCTAGTCCTTTTGATTTAATCAATTAGTTCTTTTGATGCATTTAGTTTTGGGTCCATAGGACCATACTTGGGTTTATTTTGGATAGAGCCTTATTTGGAAAGAGATCATCATAAAGAAACAAGCTTGGTCCACGTCATCTTTAGAGCCACCACCCTCCACATGCCCAGGAAGGAAATACACACGCCAGCATGTGTCATGCTCAAGGATCCTCATGCCAAGTTGTGCCAGGCATAAAGTGCCCATATGGAGTTTCTTTTCTTTCCTAGCATTCCTTAAGAGTTCTTGATTTCTTACTTATTTTGTTAAAAGGCTAATTTCTTTCCTATGGTTCCATAAAAGATAGATATGATATATTATTGTATTTGAAAATCATAAATAATGTTTTATTTTTTTGTTGGGAGGATTGATTTTTTTCTTGTAAAGGGAATAGGATTCCTAAAGAAATAGGACCCCTAGGATCCTATATAAACCCATGTATCTTTCATGAATGGGACAATGAATGAATAAATCAATTTATAGTTCTCATAAATATTTGTGTTAGTCGCTCCGAGAGGGAGAGGGTGTGAGACCTAAAATCGCCCCACGAGGGGAGGGTGTGAGGCCCACCTTTTTCTATCTCCTTAACATTCATTTTTTTGAGATTCAGTATTCCTACGACCCTGATTCGTCTTCACCATCTACCTACATAAGCCTATTCTACCAAAAGAAGATCTGTCTCCTCCAAGATTTTCATCTATCATGCAAAGAGAGAAAGAATGATTTATTATTCTACAGATCAAACATTGACAAGGACCTTCATTCCTTCTCAACTGATCTTTGATTTTTACTTTTTTTTTTTAGATTTGATGTTAGTAAAGACCCAGTTCTTTATTGACAGATCTACTTGGTTAAAAGATTAAGAGCCCTAATCAGGATAGTTTCTTAACTACCATGATCTGGATTCTTCTTATCTTTTTTTTAAATTTTTTTATGGGATTAATTTCTTGCTATCCTTCATTCCATTTATATTTTTCTTTTTACAATTATTCATAAGCATGTTTAATTTCTGCTATCTGTCTATTTACTTTATTATTGCTAGTTATTTACTGATCTCTAAAATGGCATTCATCAGCATCATTTAGATTGATCATGCTTTGGTCTCATGTCAATTAGTCATGCCTCCTGAGCAGAGTATAGGCAACTATACTATCTTTCCTAATAATAATGTGCCACGGTCGGACGTGATTTGTTGTTGACGAACGGAAGGAAGCTTTGTGTGTTCTTTTCTTTTTTTTTTTAAGCTATCCCGCATCACCTAGCATCCTAAAAAAGTATAGATCAGGATAATCTTGAGATATAGGTCTAGACTTGGTAAAAGAAGAGGATAGTCTAATATCTCCAGATGACCAGGGTCGGTCACCAACATCCTCCCTCACTATAGTGGGTGTCTGAATCAATCTCATAATCTCCTCTCTGACCAAAAGTAAAGCCTCCATTAAATCTCATTTCATCTGCTTTGCCTGTGAAGTGATCTCTGAAGCTCTGCACAAACTGAAGGACGATCCTAGTGGAAACTCTTTCAATAAATGAGTCCTTATCCAGTTTATCAGATAATCATGAGTTACTCTTTGGATGGCTGGTCTATGAAGTAGTGGCTTTTGTCTGCTTTGCTAGTACTATAAGGAATCCAAAATTGCTCTGATACCAATTATTGATATATCGTCCTGGCATCACCTAGCTCTGATGCCATATTATGGAAGTTTCTGATCTTTAGTGTGGACTACATGAGACCTTTGATGTTCTTTAAGACAGCATATCATAGATCCATCACCTAGATCTATGCTGGAGCACCTCCCTCCTTGGGCTCGAAGAAGGTGTCTGATAAGTACCATAAATTTATCAATAAAAATATTAATTTATCAATTAATTCATATTAATTTTTAAGAATTATTAATTAATTGATACATATTTTTAAGAAATTCATATTTTTATTAATTAAAAAATTAATTAAAAAATAATAAAATTAAAAAAATTAACTTTTATTATCAATGGAAAGAGCTTATTTTTTTAATCATAATAAAATAAGTTTTGAGCAAAATAGAGCCAAAACGAAGAAGATATGAATTTCTAAAGAAATAAAATAAATAAAAATTAAATAAAAAAAGAAAAATGGCTCAGCCGACTCCGCAAGCCAAGCTATCAAGCCATGCTAAGCCATCAAAGCTGACTCAGCCATGGAAGCCATCAGCCAGTTTATGATCCAAGCATGGATCGTCAGCTCAGCAGAAATCGGCAAATCACAGAGCGACATGTGGGGGACCTAGACCCTTAAAGGGTTCATAGAAAATCTATCACGGCTCATAGGGCATTTTGAACTTTTCACTCAATGATAGGAGGTGATGATTGATTGCGGTATGCGGTGCGGTCGGTCCATGCAGTCCATAACTATAGTAATTGCGTGATCTAATGGCCTATGTTCGATCCAATGGAGATCCGACGGTCTACGATAAATACTTCTTTGATTCGAACAATGCTCAACGATCTGGCACAATCCGAAGGCCAAAAAACCAGTCGATGAAGATCCAATGGTCCAGAAAGCTCCCAACTTAATTAAAACATCAGAACTCGATCCGACAGCCAGATTCTCTCCTGATTAACTCAATTGAATGGCTAGAATTTAATCCGACCTGATCTGGGCCGATATGCATCCGATTTTGATGATTTTTGGTCCATTGGATTCCTATTGAATGGCCAGATTTCATCAAAACCACCAGAATTCATCTAGGACTCTTTTAATCCAATTTTTACTTGGATTTCTTCATATTTTGATGATCAAAGAGCTTCTTAGTCCCACATTGCTTGGAAGAAAACTCTTCAGCCCTCCTAGCTCTATAAATAAGACCCCAGGCCTCCAGAGTTTGACATTTCTGGTTAAGGTGAAGCTTTGGTACAGGGTGAAGCCAGGCTATGGGTTAATGGATGCTTCAAAGCAACGGGTGCTGAGAAGAAGAGCTGGGCTTCTACACCATCTTTCCACCATGCTGATCCAAGATCAGAGATCAGGCTATTTTATTTTATTTTATTTTAAATTTCATGATTTAAATTTTAAAATTTTAACTAATATAAATTTTATTTTTTACACTTTGATTTTAGCTTTTATTTTTATTATAATTTAATTTTTACATTTTAATTATTATTCTTTATTTTACTACAAATAGATGCTAAGATCTAATTAGTAGATCTTAGTACCAAGTTTACTTTTCTGCATAATTTAATTTTTAATTTTTAACTTTAAATTCTATTTTTAAATTGTTTTTTAAGAAAATTAAAGATTTTAAATCTAAAAATACTACCTTCCCTATGGATTCGACCTGACTCACTGCTATCTATGCATTTTTAATTATTTTATGAAGTCGGATTAAACTGATAAATATGGTGTCTTAACGACAACATCGCATTCTTATCAAATTTTTGATGCCATTATCAAAAAAGAAATAGATTCTATTTTTTCTTTGATTTTTTTGATTGTAAATATTTTTTTTAAATATTGCTTAATAACTTTTTATTTATTTATTTTATAAAAAAAAAAAAGAAAGCATCTAATCTTGATGAGATCAATCCTGACTCTAGTCCTCTTTTCTTTTTATTTATTAATTTATTTACTTTATTTTTAAATTAATTTAAAAATTATTCATTTAAATCTAATTAAAAGTCTCATGATAAGATTAGAAATCCTAACTATTTAGAGCATGCATCATATTAGTTTTATTTTTTCTGATGATTGCTGGAGGCAAGGTAAGCCTTTCATAATTCAATTAGTTGCATACATCTAGTTTAAATTGCATAAAACCCTTTGATTAAAATTTTTTTTTGCACATCATATTAAATTAAATTAAGGGCAACACCCAATTAAACAAGATAAGGTGAGGATTTGATCACCCTTTCTTGGCCCATAAATAACCAACCAGCATTCTGTATTGACCTAAGCCTTTAATTTTAAAAATCAATTAGACATCAGTCCTAGGAACTCGAGCTCAATAGGACAAGAAACCCTAAGAGTTGAACCAGGTGAGGGTAAGTCAATTTGACTGGTGTCTAGGAAGTGGTTCAGAAATGATTGGGCCTGAAGGAAGGTGATTTCTAATTGATTCCATTCGCTTACCTAGCCAAGCACAATTGGTGTCTAAGATAAGCAATGGAGGGACTCCCACTGATCTTACACTTACCTGGCTAGTTGATTGGCTGATCCTATACTTGGAGAGCTTGAAGGTGACCTTGGTAGTTAGGAGCTATCTAGATCTAGGATAATCCTTAGTCAGGATTGATTGACCAACTTGATTGCTAACCAACATCAAACCTAATTCTTTTCTCTCTTCTTTGCTCTAGGCTCCTTAGGATCTCTTCTTTAGAACTCTTCTTTCTTTCTCCTCCTTTCTCCTCTAAAAATAAAATTAAATTAAATTAAACTAACTAAAAAATATTAAAAATAATAATTAAATTAAATTAAAAATAATAAGTAAAATAATTTATTTTTTTTAAAAAAATAATAATATAATAAAATAATAGAAAAAATATATATATAATTCTAAAAAAAATCTAAAAAAAATTTGAACAATACATTTGGGTTACACTAATACATGCACGGTAGAAAATCGCTTTTTTTGATTTAGTTAAACTTAATTAAATGATTGATTCATATTAAACCTGATAATCAAATGGTTGATCTGAACCTAATAGTCCAAAAATTAGATAAAGTTGACCTTCTTGCCCAAAAATTAGATCAACTCCTAACCCTAAGTCAACAATCTCCTATGCAATTTACATCATCTTCTAATTATCAGGAGCTTTATTCTATTTGTGCTAGCCCAACCCATCATGTGAATGAATATCCTATTGCTGCACAGTTTTCATATTTTATCCAAGAATAAGTTCAAGCTGCTCAAGGTTACTCCAAATTGATTAATGATCCATTTTCAAATTCATATAATTTAGATTGGAGCAACCAGCATAATTTTTCTTGGACATCCCAATAGACTTAGGCTCAGATCCAAATTTCACCTATCCAAAACTATCAAAATAGGCCCCAATATCAAAACTATGCCTATAATAATGATCAACCTAGTCAATTTACCCAGCCATCATATAACAACCAGCTATCATACCCACCTCCTCAACAGACCAATCTAGCTGATGATAGATTTAACCAACTTCAACAATTGATTCTAACTCAACAACAATCTATCGCCAGGCTAGAAGCTCAAATTGGACAACTAGATGAATCTAACACGAGGAGAAAACTAGATCAACTATCGAGCCTACCAATTTCAAACAACCCACCTAATGTCCACCAACTATCTGGACCAAGTTATCAATTTAATATCCCACTTAAGAATTCTCAATTTGAGAATATCAAAGTAATTCCTGAACTTAAAAGCTATAGGATTCTTATGGACCCATACCAAGACTATGTGAGAGAGGCTAGTACTGATGCTAGCCAAAATGAAAATTTAGAGGAATAGATTAGTACTAAGACTAACCACACAGAAGAATCTGAGTCAGAAATTAGTACTCATGCTAGTTCTAGTTTAAATGAGATAAATATAGAGAAAAAGAGAATAGATGATTTACCCGAGACTTATAAACCTAATGTTCCATTCCCTTCAATCCTAGAAGCCGGTTCTTCTTACAAAAATCAAGAGGCATGTAATGAAATATCAATGAAGTTATTTAAATAAGATTATATTAATTTACCTCCAAAATTAAAACCGCTTTTAGTCATCCTTCCAACACCCATTGAATTAAACTTAAACTTACCTCAAGAGGCATGCAACCCAATATTTAGTTTTTTTTAGTTTAATTTATCTTTTTATTTAATTTTTTTAGGATAGTTTGAATAAGTTGGAGGGAGAGCTAAAATTTTCAAAAGTATGTGCTGGACCAAAAATATACTGAGTCAGGTGTATTCTTTCATATTCTTTATTACACCCTTTATTTTTTCTTTTCCATTAAGGACAATGTCAATTAAGTTGGAAGGGGATAAAAATTAAAATTTTAAAATTTTAAGTCCTCAAAAAAAGTTAGTATTTAGTATTTAGACACCTGATTATGCTTAAGAATCAAATTAAACTAAGTATTTTTTTAAAAAAATTGATACACAGATCAGAGAATTTGTGAGATATTGAGGAATTAAGTATTAAGAAAATCCAATAAAGAGTTAAACCTAGAATATAAAAAGTTTTTCTTTTAAGCATTTCTAATTATTTCTACTAGCATCAAAGAAAAGTCTACTTTTTATGGGCTTGTGTAGGGTAACTACATTTCTTCATATAAAAAAATTATTTTAATAAAATAGTTTTCAAGTACTTCTTACTGAGTAACCGGGTCTCTTTGCCTAAGCAAGCACTGAGTTTCGCATCAAAAGATGCAAAGGACAAAGAAGCTCGTTGTAAAGCTAGTCTTAACTCGTAGCCTATTTGATTCGAGCTAGTAAGTCCGAGGGGTATTCTATACCTAGTGCCCTAAAGCCAACTGGTTTGGGAGTCATTTACCCAAGACTTGCTACATGAATCAAATAGAAAGCTTAAGGGGTTACGACACTCCATAGTGGTACAATGTTAAAAAAAAAAATATTGGTTTTCCACCGAATAATCGGATCTCGTTGCCTAAGTAAGCAATGATATTCGCATCAAAAAGTGGGCAATGTAAAAATAAAAATCAATAAATGAAGGGCGGAAGTAGTAATACACTTGTCTATATGAAAGTTTAGACAAATCAGAGATAAAAGATCATTTAGAAAAAATTTAGAAAAATTTAATGTTCTTTACTTAATTTTTTTATTGATAAGTATTAATACCCTAATGATATGTCTCACTTAAGTTTTACTGAATATCAATGGCCATTTTGAAAACTGCTTAGATAAAATTCGAAACTCTAAAGTTAAAAGGTATTTAAAACTAAATTCTTTCTTTACTCGAGAACGAGCAAAGCTTAAGTTGGGGGATGTGATAAGTGCCATAAATTTACTAATAAAAGTATTAATTTATCAATTAATTTATATTAATTTTTAAAAATTATTAATAAATTGATACATATTTTTAAGAAATTCATATTTTTATTAATTAAAAAATTAATTAAAAAATAATAAAATTAAAAAAAATTAAATTTTATTATTAGTGGAAAGAGCTCATTTTTTTAATCACAACGAAATAAGTTTTAAGCAAAATAGAGCTAAAATAAAGAAGATATGAATTTCTAAAGAAATAAAATAAATAAAAATTAAATAAAAAAAAGAAAATGGCTCAACCGGCTCTGCAAGCCAAGCCACAAAGCCATGCCAAGCCGTCAAAGCTGACTCAACCATGAAAGCCATCAATCGGTCTACGATCCAGGCGTGGACCGCTAGCTCAGTAGAAACCGACGAATCATAGAGCGACAGTGGTGGAGCTAGACCCTTAAAGGGTTCATAGAAAATCTATCGCAACTCAAAGGACATTTTGGACTTTTCACTCGTTGATAGGAGGCGCTGGTTGGTTGCAGTGTGCGGTGCGGCCGGTCCACGTAGTCCATAGCTATAGTAATTGCATGATCCAATAGCCTATGTTCGATCCGATGGAGATCCGACGGCCCACGATAAATCCTTCTTCGATTCGAATAGTGCTCAGCGATCTAGCATGATTCGATGGCTAGAAAACCAATCGATGAAGATCCAATGGTCCAAGAAGCTCCTAACTTGATTAAAACATTCAGAACTTGATCCAACGGTCAGATTCTCTCCTGATTAACTCAATCGGATGGTCAGAATTTAATCCGACCTGATTTGGGCCGATACACATCCAATTTTGATGATTTTTGGTCCGTTGGATTCTTATTAAATGGCCAGATTTCACCAAAACCATTAGAATTCATTCAAAACTCTTTTAATCCAATTTTTACTTAGATTTCTTCATATTTTGATGATCAAAGAGCTCCTTAGTCCCACATTGCCTAGAAGAAAACTCTCCAGCCCTTCTAGTTCTATAAATAAGACCCCAGGCCTTCAGAGTTTGACATGTCCGATCAAGGTGAAGCTTTGGTATAGGGTGAAGCTAGGCTATGGGTTAATGGCTACTTCAAAGCAATGGGTGTCGAGAAGAAGAGCTGAACTTCTACACCATCTTTCCACCATGCCAATCCAAGATCAGAGATTAGGCTATTTTATTTTATTTTTTTTAAATTTTATGTATTTAAATTCTAAAATTTTAATTAATATAAATTTTATGTTTTGCACTTTGATTTTAGCTTTTTATTTTTATTATAATTTAATTTTTATACTTTAATTATTATTCTTTATTTTACTATAAGTAGATGCTAAGATTTAATTAGTAGATCTTAGTACCAAGTTTACTTTTCTGCATAATTTAATTTTCACTTCATAATTTTAATTTTTAATTTTCAACTTCAAATTCTTTTCTTTTTCTTTTAAGAAAATCAAAGATTTTAAATCTACAAATACTACCTTCCCTATGGATTCGACCCGACTCACTGCTATCTATGCATTTTTAATTATTTTAAGAAGTCGGATTAAACTAATAAACACGATGTCTTAATGACAACATGACATTCTTATCAGCGTCCCCTCTCTCTAGGGCTTCTTCAGGAACCTAGGGCAACTACTCTAGAAAGAAGAGAGAAGAGAGGTTGAAGAGAGAAAAGATTTGTATTGATTGTTTTCTTAAAAATCCTAATACAATCTATATATTTATACATAGCCATTAGGCCCGATCAAAAACTCTCCTGGCTAACCCAATATATGAAAGCACTCATCGAGCCCATGTACACCCATGTCTCCCATGCTCTCATCCTCTAGATCTAAGCTCGACCCATATATGAGTTAGCCTCCTTAAGAGCTCTCAAATCAGGCCTTAAAATCCTTAGGATAAGTTCCTATCCTAGCCCCAAACAAACCCTCGCATAGCTCTACCCATAGACTGAGTCGGTTTAGTCTCAGCACTGAGTCGGTTCAATCTCAGCACTGAGCCAGCTAACCTAAGACTAGGTCGGCTCAGTTTTAGACTGAGCCGACCTAGTTGCATGCCATACTACAATCCTGAATGTGCTTCTCTCTATTTAGCCTATTCTCTGAAACTTAGCCAATCTAGTTTCAGACTAAGCCGGCTAACCTACAGAAATGATCCTTTTCTACAGTCTTGATTCTCCGACTTTGGTTCCTTGTTCCATCTTGAACTTCAGATATCCAAAGCACCAACCAAGCCTCTAGAATCCTCGAAGCCAACACCCTGGCTCCTTCCATGGCCTCCCAAGGTTTGGGAATACCATCAATCCTCACAATCTCCATCTTGGTGCCCCAAGCCTTGTCAAACCCCTCAATAATGCACTCCTGCATGATCCCACTATCGATGCGCACCCTGATAGCACCTGTACAAACATCACCTCCGCCAATCCTATTCAACTATTGTAAACCTTTGAGGCCTTTGGGATGATCGCCTCCACCACTGAAGATCTATGCTTGCTTCTTGGCACCATCCTAGAATTGTAGGATCCCTTCTGCTTAGTAGCTGCATCACTTTCTCTGGACTTTTCTGAAGAACCTACAGTATTTCTGCACCAGCACATGCTATACGACCTAACACGATCTCCTCAGAGCTATGCCTATCCACCTACACATGCCACTCCACCAGGAACTGTGCATCACCGACTCTGACCCTTAGCTCTGAACTCATGCCAAATTTTCTCTCCACTTATGAAGCCACCACTATGGATCTCCATCTATATTCGAAGTCCACCTAATATCGTAGAAGTCAACTCTATCACTGAGTCCCTCGAGATCAACCAATCAATGCTGCACTACTGAGCCTACCGCTGCACCTCGAACACCATCGCTGCCCCTTCGAACCCTTCGCACTCTGCGATCCTCTTCGAAGCCATCTTGGATACCTCCACAACCCACGAGCATCTCTAAAACCCAAGAGCTAATCCACCTCTTCTGAATCCAATGACCGAACTCTAGAAAATTCCATCCTAGCCTTCTCCTCTTCTATCCCTGCACCAAGCATCACTTCAGTTACGCCTGAAGGAACTATAGCTCAAACTCTGTCCTGGGCTCAGACCCACCTACCTGATCTTGAGGCTCTCGAGACTCCATGGCTCTCCCTAAGACTTGCCCCCGGTGTCCCTCAAATGCCTCTTGACACTCTCTACTGAAATACCTTCCTTGGCTGCTGCACCTCTAAGCCTCTCTCAGCCCTGTATCTCTAGGGTAGCACTCCTACAGCACTCCAGCACTTCCTGACTCCTTTCGATACTGCCTCCTCATAGGTATCTGGATCCTCTCTTGCTATACACAAATCATTCTTCACTGAACTGTGACACTTCCTAGTGCTCCTGCAGAAGAAACCTGATCCAGGACTCTCTCGATTGCCTGAGACCTCCTGGTGCTCCTTGAGACCTCCTGACTCTCCCTGAGACCTACTTTCAATCTTACTGAGATGTCCCTGATACTCTCTAATGAGATACCACCCTCAGCTGCTGCACCACCGAGCTTCTCTCATCCCTTATGCCTTCAGGGTAGCACTCCTGCAGCACTCCAGCGCTCCCTAATTCATCTCTGCACTGCTCTACAGCCACCCAACCCTAACCTGTTGGACCTCCATGGATCATCCATCTTCAAGTCTCCGCAAATTCATACTCTGGTCGAATCACTGAATACATCTTTGACTACTTCCCCACCTTCCTACAACTGAAGGACGTATAGTCACTTCTTCAGCCTTCCTTCGACCATTATCCCTTGAAAAATCTCTATTTAATAGTCCCATACTATCCATCTTTCTAGAGAACCAAGATACTCTCTGCTGAGATACCTTCCTCGACTGCTGCATCGTTGAGCCTCTCTCATCCCTGCATCTCCAGGAAATCGCTACTACAGCATTCCAGCGCTTGCTACCTTGTCTACCATCATACACCTCAATTTTTTCACTAAAACCGACCAACAAATCATGCACCCAAACCTTCCATCCAGGAAAAAATCCTTCTCATTAATCCTCTCAACCTTTACCTTCAACCTACTACTCTCGATTGGCCAAACCATAGCAATAACAAAGGTAGATCTGAGACATACCATGGAATAGTTGTGCAAATTTTTGATTTCATCATGTATGACTTCTCCTTCGCTTTCACGCACCATTAAGCTCTGATACCAATTGTAAGGAATCTGGTATCCCTCTGATACCAATTATTGGTGCATCATCCTGGCATTACCTAGCTCTGATACCATATTGCGGAAGCCCCTGATCTTTAGCATGGACCATAGGAGACCTTTGATGTTCTCTAAGGCAGCATATCATAGATCCATCACCTAGATCTATGCTGGGACACCTTCCTCCTCAGGCTTGAAGGATGCACCCCGTCTCTCTAGGGCTTCCTCAGGAACCCAGGGCAACTACTCTAGAGAGAAGAGAAAAGAGAGGTTGAAGGAAAAAAAGATTTGTATTGATTATTCTCTTGAAAACCCTAATACAACCTATGTATTTATACATAGCTATTAGGCCCGACCAAAAACCCTCCTAGCTAACCCAAAATATGAAAGCACTCATTGAGCCCATGTACATCCATGTCTCCCATACTCTCATCCTCTAGATCTAAGCCCGACCCATACATAAGTTAGCCCCCTTAAGACCTCTCAAACCAGGCCTTAAGACCCCTAGGATAAGTCCCTATCCTAGCCCCAAATAGATCTTCGTGTAGCTCTGCCCGTAGACTGAGCTGGCTCAGTCTCATCATTAAGCCAACTAACTTGAGACTGGACTGAGCCAACCTAGTTGCGTATCATGCTGTAGTCCCGAATACACTCCTCTCTGTTTGGCCTATTCTTTGAGACTTAGCCAATCTAGTTTCAAACTGAGCCAGCTAACCTTCAGAAATGACTCTTTTCTATAGTCTTAATTTTTTGGCTTTGGTTTCTTGCTCCATCTTGAATTTCAAATATTCAAAGCACCAATCAAGCCTCTGGAATCCCTAGAGCCAACACCCTGGCTCCTTCTGTGGCCTCCCAAGGCTTGGAAGCACCATCAATCCTCATAGGTACTCACCTCAATCCCGACATTTGCTATAATGGATTTTGCCATAGGAGCCTCATCATCATCATCATCATCATCTTTATCTAGAATATATCTCAATCCATTTAATGAAACCCCATAAATAGGCATCTTCAGTGTCCAAGCTAAGCTTTCATCATCCAACACAATACGGACACCTTAAAATTCTAATTCCAAGTTTCTAGCCTAAACTTTATATTTCCAAAGAATTCTTGAATTAGGTTCAGGTAGGTTAAGAGATCCAAAGAACAGAAAAATTTTCAACCTAATCTCTTGGCTTTCTATCTAGTTACAAATATTTCTTGCTCGAACTTAGCTTGGTCCTTCTTTCTTGCATGGGAGAATAACTTGAAGAAACCCTAAATTCTTGAATTTCTACACGGGATGTCCTTTTCCTTTAGGTGAATTACTTTTGGGTTACCAATGGAGAACAAGGACTACAAGAATAGGATGAAAATGAAGAGGGGAGGTCCAATTTTGAAGGGAGATGGGTTTGAAAAAGGTTTCGGCTCAAAAGAGATAAGAAAGGATGAACAAAGCTTTAGGATGCCTCTATTTAAAAAACCAATCCTAGAATAGGGGTCAACTTCTACTAAATCAATACTCGGCTCCCCACATAACTATTTTTCTTTTTTGAAAGTGCGAGTCAACTCCCTAGGTCTAAGAGTCGACTCCTTAAAGTAGAAAATAGTCCAAGTTTTTAATTTAAAGGGAATTTGATCAAATTGAATAGGAATAAATTAGGCAATCAAATCAATGATTAAAGAAGATATTTAAATCAATATGGGTGATCACAAATTATTCAATTTGGGGTTTCAATATTCAAATCAAGGAAAAACTAGATAAAGGCTCTAAAAGTTTGAGTTCAACTAGAGAATTTTTAAATCATTAAAGATCAACCAAAGATGCAATGAAAATCAACACATCAATCACCTAATCCTTTATGAATTGGTGACTTAATCTTGAAATTCTTAGATCATGCAATTTTTAAGAAATTTTGATAATTAAGTATGTTATCGGGGAATGATAAAATTAGTTTTATTTAATATTTTTATAATCAGATAGATTCATAGACAATCATGCTTCTTTCAATTTATGTTTCTTGAATAAAGATTTGATATGGGGAAGCTAAAGGATTATGCTGAAATTTAAAAAGAGCATATGCTTATATCAACTACACATAATGCATTGAAGAAGGCATGTTGATTTTGAATGTAATGTAAAATCAATATGTTCAAACATTCAAATCATAGAACATAATCATTATAAGCACTAATAAATTATTAAAATCAATTAATTGATCAAAATATATTCAACAAATAATGATGGCATGATGGGAGAAAAGTTTAAATTTTATCCAACATCATCATCCATTTAATTTCATTCTCAAGGCATCCATCCATAAAAATTAGCTCCTTTTGCTTCATTGGATGCTTCGTGTATTTGTAAAAATTATTTACTAATTTTTAGTACCTAAGCCATCTAGGTCCATTGAGATTAAAGCACATGATTCTTTTTGGAACCCAAATTTGTTTGACTAAAGTATGGCCAATTCTTTTAATGTTGCACTCTAAAATTTTATGGCCTATTTTATTATATTTGAAATATATAATTGAATAATTATTAAATGAAGCTTTGCTAAACATGTTTTGCATAAATTTCTATTTGCTTAAAGAATTATATCCAATTTTAGCCTTATTGAAAATAGCCTTTTGATTGATTAAAATGGATTGAAGCTTTTGAGAGCCAATTATAAACTTGTTAAGCATAGGCTTTAATATTTCAATCTCTTTTCTTAGTTTAAAATTTTCTTCCATAAAAGATTTTTTAGATTTTAAAAGCTTCTCTTTTTCTTCAACCAAGAATTTTTTAGATTTTATAAAATTCTTTTTTTTAGCTAAAATATTCTTTGTTGCCCCTAGGATTGATTTTGATAAGCACAAAATAATTGAGAGGGTTACCAATGATTTCTATTCTTGGAGATGCATTTTGAAAGTCTTTTTAGGAGTTTCAAGAAATTTATATTGCAAAATTTAGTTGAAGATAGTCAAAATCAAAATTTATTATAATTGAAAGCAAAACTAAAGTTTTTTGAAAGCCTCAAGAACTTTCAAGATGATGACGACTCATTTGGAGGCACCCTCAAATTATTTGGAAGCTTAAAAGTAAAGATATGACATTTTGAAAAAAAAGGCGATCCCTAGGTCGATCCTTTTTCTTTGGCACAATGGCACGCAGGACTGGCATGCTGTTTTTGAACTAGCACACTACAAGGAGTGACCTCTTGGGTGCTCCATGAAAAAAGGGGCATTCCATGGTGCACTCCCTACAAATTCTGCGCATAAGATACAGAAGGCTATTTTCATCGCCTGTTGCAAAAGGGGCGACCCATGGAGCACCCGCTAAAGGTTCTACACAAAAATATAGAAAGTGATTTTTGCTCGCCTGTTGAAAAAGGGGCATCCCATGAGGCGATCCTTTTCCAAAGGGTGACCTATGCGACAGAAAACACTATAATGGCTCTTTTTCTTTTCCCATTTGGCACATTTAATGCTTCCTAAATTATTTCCAACAACTAGAAATGGCTTCTATTCATCTCTTAGCATTGAATGAGTGTTTAAAAGCATTTAAAAAGAAAGAAAATCATCAAGAAAATTAATAGAATATTTAGCTCAAAGAAAACTCAGCCTTAGGCAAGAGAAGCATTGATTTCAAACTCAATCACTTCTCCAATGTACTTTCAAGTATTCAATCTCTTCGAAAGGTTTCTTAAAATCTTTCTTTAGTTTGTGTAAAAAATTTTTATAGTTTTTTTATGCTTATTAAGGAGCTAACTATGCTGAACTTGTATTTCATATTTAATTCTGTTCACTATTTTGGGGCTCAAGTTTTTGGGGGTTTTCAAAGCCTAGTAAGGTTGATCCGAATCTTGAATCAGAGTGTTGTGGGTTGGCTTGTACCCAAAAAATAAGTATCTAGCTTGGCATAGCTAGGGTTGGGGCATTCAACATTGTATTCGATTGAATATAAATAGTGGATTGAAATTTTCAAGAAGAAGCTTGGGAAGTGGATGTAGGTGCAAGGTTGGCACCGAACCACTATAAATTATCTTGTTTGTATTATTCTCTCTTCTTCTCCTTACTTGCTCTATTGTGTTTACTTCTTCGCCTTTTTAATTTAAGCTCTTGCATCTTACTTGTCTAACTCACCTCACTTCACTTAAAATATACATAGTACAACTTGCAATTCTATTTTTAAGTTTAATTTTTTTTAAAGAAATTCAATTCACCTCTCCTCTTGGGTTGCATAGTTGGGCAACAAAAAGTATCAGAGCCTGGTACTCTTGCCCTTTCTTTATTTCACCATCAAGAGTTAAAGATCTATAATAACTCAAGTTGGCACTTCACTTATCGAGGGGTAATCCACAATCCGATCTCTACTTTTCAATGGACAAAATTTTACCTATTGGAAAGCTTGAATGAAGATATTTATTCAAGCCCTTGACTATGATATGTGAACTTTTATAGTAAATGGACCTCACTCGCCCATAAAATAAATTAATGGAAAGAACATTCCTAAACCAAAAAATGAGTGGGATAAGGTTGACAAAAAGATGGCACAACTTAATACAAAAGCTAGAAATATTTTGTATTATGCTCTAGATGCAAATAAATTTAATAAAATTTTCACATATAATTCTGCTAAGAAAATATGGGATAGACTAAAGATAATCCATGAAGGTACAAATCAAGTGAAAGAGTCTAAAATCAATAAGCTTGTCCATAAATATGAACTTTTCAAAATAGAACCTGATGAGTCTATTATCTAAATATTTACTCATTTTACTGATATCATTAATGGGCTTAAGAGTCTTGATAAGTCCTATACTAATAGTGATCTTGTGAGAGAGGTACTTAGGTCTCTACCAAGAACTTGGAAAGCTAAAGTTACAATAATTCAAGAGGCAAAGAATCTTAATACCCTACCATTGGAGGAGCTTCTCAGGTTGCTTATGACACATGAACTCACCATGAAGCAACACAGTGAAGAAGAAACCAAAAGGAAGAAGACTATTGCTCTTAAGTCCATTGCTCAAGAGGAGGAAGACTCGAACCAATCAAACAATGAAGATGAAGATGAAGAGCTTGCACTAATCACTCAAAAATTTAAAAGGTTTATAAAGAAAAGAAGGTAAGGACTAAGAAGAAGGCCAATAACTAAGAGAGAGCCAAGCAAAGAGAAGAAAAAAGAGCAGCCCCTTATATGTTATGAATGTAAAAAGTCGGGGCACTTTAGATCCGATTGTCCTCAACTTAAGAAGGCTCCTAAGAAATTCAAAAAGAAGGCTATGGTGGCAACATGGAGCGATAGTGATGAATCAAGCTCCGATGATGATACCTATAAAGAAGCCAACCTTTATCTCATGGCATGCGAAAATGAGATAACATCTGAACCTTCAAATGATTTTACAATTGATAAATTGCAAGAGGCTTTTAATAATTTATTAGATGATCTAAAAAAGTTAGGATTAAAGAACAAAGAGATGAAAAAGCAAAATCAGTGTTTACTCAAAGAAAAAGAAATAGCTAAAAATAAAAATTTAATTCAACAAAATCAAAACCTAAAAACTAAAGTAAATAAGTTGAAACCTATAGTAGATAAATTTACCTTAAGTTTAAGTAAATTAAATATAATTTTAGAAAATCAAAGGACTATTTATGATAAAGCTGATCTTGGTTGTAACCCACTAAAGAAATAGAAATTTCTAAAAAACATATTTGTGAACTCCTCTCGAAACATTATTTCATGTTTTTGCTGTGGTAAATTAGGCCATAAATCCTTTGCATGCCACTCTAACAAATTTGATAGTTCTCATAAAAATGATGTGGATTCTAAAAGGAACCATTATGACTAACCAAAAAGGATCCAAGAAAACTTGGGTACCTAAAGTTAAAATCTGATTTTTCTTGTAAGTATGTCTTGCATCTTGAGGATCAAAAAGGAGTTGGTATCTTGATAGTGGATGCTCAAGACATATGACTGGTGATGAATCTCAATTCATCACTCTTGAAGCAAAAGATGGAGGAGTAGTCATCTTTGAAGATAATGGCAAAGAAAAGATCATTGGAGTAGGTAACATTAGTATCACTCCCTCCACTTTTATTGAAAATATTTTGCTAGTAGATGATCTTAAGCATAATTTTTTAAGTATTAATCAATTATGTGATAAGGGTTTTAAAGTTACTTTTGAATCTACTTTGTGCATTTTAACTAATCCCATTAATGAAAACTTGAGATTCATTGAATATAGGTATGGTAATATTTACATAATAGACTTGAATGACTTATCTTTGCAAAACATGCAATGCCTAGTAGCCATGAATGCAAAGATTAGTGAAACTAGTTGGCTTTGGCACCGTAGGATCTTACACATTAGTATGCACTCTCTTTCTAAACTCATCAAAATGGATTTAGTTGTTGGCCTACCTAAACTAAATTTTGAAAAAGATAAAATTTGTGATGCATGTCAACTAGAAAAATAAACTAGAGTTTCATTCAAAAGTAAAAATATTGTTTCAACTTCTAGGCCATTGGAATTATTATATATGGATTTATTTGGATCCACTAGAACTATAAGCTTAGGTGGCAAAAGATATAGATTTATGATTACTGATGATTTCTCTCGATTTACATAGATTTTATTTTTGGCATCAAAGGATAAATCTTTTTCAGCTTTTACTAAGTTTTATTGAAAAGTCTTAAATGAAAAAGGTCTTTCAATTCTTAAAATTCATAGTGATCATGACACCAAGTTTGAAAATCATGATTTTGAAAAATTTTATGATAAAAAGGGCATTGATCATAATTTTTCTACACCTAGGACATCCCAATCAAATAAAGTAGTAGAGAGAAAGAATAGAATACTTGAAGAAATGACTGGTACTATACTATGTGAAAACCACCTTCCAAAGTATTTTTGGATGGAGGCAATTAACATGGCATGTTATATTTTAAATCATGCTCTAATTAGATCAATTTTAAAGAAAACACCTTATGAACTTTGGAAAGAAAAAAATCCAACATTGCATATTTTCATATTTTTGGTTGTCATTGTTTTGTTTTAAATAATGGTAAAGATAAGTTAGAAAAATTTGATGCAAAATCAAATGAAGCAATTTTTCTTGGTTACTCTACTTCTAGTAAAGCCTTTAGAATTTTCAATAAAAGGACCTTAGTTGTAGAAGAATCAATATATGTTATTTTTTTATAAAACTAATGATCTTCTAACAAGGAAGAGAGATGATATTGATGTTGTAGGTTAAATTATTGAAGGCATGAATTAGCTCACTATAAAGGAGTCATCAACCCAAAATGATAAGAAACTTGAAGGCAAAAAGAAGGATGAAGATGAAGAACAACAAGATCAACAAGAACAATCAAAAGATACAAATGACTTACCAAAAGAATGGAGGTCTGTTCACAATCACCCCAAAGAACTCATCATTGGTGATCCTACACATAGGGTAAGAACTCGATCCTTACTAAGAGATGTGAATAATTATGTTGCTTTTGTTTCTCATTTTGAAACAAAAACTATTGATGAAGTCGAAAAGGATCATAATTGGATAACTGCAATACAAGAATAACCTAATCAATTTAAAAGAAATAATGCATGGATCCTAGTTGAAAGACCAAAAGATCATCCTATAATTGGAACTAAATGGGTGTTTAGAAATAAATTAGATGAAAATTAAAATATTATAAGAAACAAAGTAAGATTAGTACCCAAAGGATATAACCAACAAGAAGAAATTAATTTTGATGAAACTTTTGCACCCGTTGCTAGATTAGAAGCAATAAAACTTTTACTTGCATATGCATGTTTTATAAACTTTAAGTTATTTAAATGGATGTAAAAAGTGCTTTTCTAAATGATTTTATGATGAAAAAAAAATATATAGAATAGCCCCCTGGTTTTGAAAACTATGCTTTTCATAACCATATTTTCAAATTAAATAGATCTTTGTATGGTTTAAAATAAGTTCTTGGTATGAAAGATTAAGTAAATTCTTGCTAGAAAATAATTTTTCTAAAGAAAAAATAGATACAACTCTTTTTATACAAAGAAAGATTGATGATATTCTTGTGATACAAATATATGTTGATGATATCATCTTTGGATCCATTAATGAAACTTTATGCCAAGACTTTGCCAAGCTCATGCAGGAAAAGTTCATGATCAGCATGATGGAAGAACTCACCTTCTTCCTCAAACTTCAAATTAAGCAGTCTAAAGATGGGATCTTCATTTGCCAAAGCAAGTACATGAAGGAACTATTAAAAAGATTTGGGATGGAGATCTCTAAAAGTATTGGCATGCCTATAAGCCCCTCATGCAAGCTTGATAAGAATGACAATGGTTAGAATGTTGATTTAAAACTTTATAGAGGCATGATAGGATCCTTACTTTATCTTACTGCTAGTAGGCCTGGTATCATGTTTAGTATTTGTATGTGTGCAAGATTTCAATCCAACCCAAAAGAATCTCACTTAAATGCTGTTAAAAAAATTTTAAAATATTTAAATAAAACCTAAATATTAGGCTTATGATTTTTCAAATAATCATCCATAAATTTGATAGAATACTCAGATGCAGACTTTGCAGGATGTAAGTTAGATAGAAAAAGCACTAATAAAACTTTCTAATTTTTTGGTATAAATTTAATCTCTTGGTTTAGCAAGAAATAAAATTTGGTGGCATTGTCTGAATACATTATAGCCGGATATTGTTATGCTTAAATCTTGTGGATTAAGCAATAACTCAAAGATTTTGGTGTGAAACTTAATAATATTCCTATAAGATGTGATAACACTAGTACCATTAATTTAACTAAAAACCCAATTCAACATTCTAGGTTAAAACCCATTAAAATTAGACATCATTTCATAAAAAAGCATGTGCAAAATAATAATTTATTAATTGACTTTGTTTGCTCTAAAAAATAATTGGCGGATATCTTTACAAAACCATTAAATGAAGATAAATTTTGTAAAATTAGAAGAGAGTTAGGTATCTTGGATCCACTTGCTTAGAGATCTCAAGTTGTATTTTCATCAATGATCCTTTGAAACTTAATCCACTCTCTCCCTTTGGCAAACTTTCTTGATTCTCACTCTTGATCCTTATTTTATTCAAAAAGAATTAAAATTGGAGTTTTTAATTGAATGGGACGCCCCCTGGGTCGCCCCTTCAAAAAAGGATGACCTAAGGGATGTCCCTTAGGGTATTTATGTCTTTTTCTTATTTTTTCTTTGGCCTTCAGGGAAAGAGAATCCTGTTCATCATCCCATTTCCCGCAGGATGCTCCCTTCTTATCTCTCACTTAAATGTTTTTCTCTTCTCTCCTGCCAAACCTTTTCTTACCAAAATTCCTCAATAACTTCCTTCCAAGTCACGCCCAACCTCCTTGAAAATGCTCTCCCGACTATTCTCTATCCTCTCCATCTTCTATTTCGACCATTTCTCCTCTGTTTCTAAATCTACCATAAGCCCTAATCTTCAATTGAACCCAAGCTCTTTTTGGCAAAATCTGCAAATCACTCGCATATTTGGTCTTTCTTCACTCATTCCACCACCATCTTGTTGTTTCTACTGTTGCTAGGCAAATGGCTCCTCGGATGAAGCTTCCTCAATGATGGAAATCCACTTACAGTCCTGAAGAAGAACAAAGAAAGAAGAAGAAGGCTGCATCAGTTCCAAATCCGGCACCTGTTTCAGCACCCTCTGCTTCTCTGGTAACTTCCAGCAAAAAACCCCTTTTTGGTGGGAAGATTTCTCTTGGAAGAGATATTGATTTCCATTTTCTAGAGAAAGATGGGTTTTCTTTTGGTAAAAAGATTAAATCTTTAGGTTGGGGTTCATTCTGTACTATGAAAGAAATAATTTTTATTGATTTGGTTTGGGAGTTTTATCAGAACTTCATTTTTTTCTGATGGGAGAGTAAGATCCTTAGTTAAAGGTGTTGAAGTGGAGTTTGATGCTCAGCAACTAGGCTTTCTCATCCATCTACCATATGAAGGATCTACCTTTGATAGATTATTGAACAAAGAAGATAGGTTAAGATCTATTTTGCAAAAAAATGATGTTTGTGGAATTGAGAAATTGGATGCTAGTAGGGATCTTAGTGTAGAAATGAGGGTACTCCATATTATTTGTACCATTTTCTTCTCCAGAGATGGTAGATTTGATTTTGTTTCTGGTAGGAATCTATACATTATGCATCATATTGTGTGTGAAATCCCTCTAAACTTGTTAGCCCTAATGATTGATGCCATGCGAGAGGCAGTGATTAGATTGAAAGTATCTTTACCTTATGGCATGGCACTTACTAGGATTTTTAGAAGCTTTAGAGTAGATTTTGAGGGAGAGGCTACCATCCATTTAGCCCATACTAATACCTACAACGCAAATTCTTTGCGATGTATGGGTTATATCAAAGTTGGTGATTGTTGGACCTGGGGTGAAGTTGTTGCAGAGGAGGACAGACTTGAGGAGGAAGGACCATCTTCACCTCCTCGTGATCATAGAGCATGACCCAATATCCAGTTTATGTCTGATCATGAGCTGGGTCCTTCAGAGTCCATAAGGAGAGTTTCACCTATACCCCTATCTGGGAGTAGAGATACAGTTATCAAATTTCTAGATGATCAGTTCAGAATGATTGCCGACCTTTTATCTCAGTGGATTGCCGATCTCTTGTCTCAGTAGATTGTCAGTAGAAGTACCACCAGCTTTGCTTAGGGGGAGAGTACTCATTTTGTCCCCTCATTAGATCAGACTCTGATTCCTTATATTTCTATAGTTTTTTAGATGCTTTTTGCTCAGTTTGCTTGCTTTGAGGAGCTCAAGGGATCGGTATTGAGATTGACTGGTAGGGTTTTGGATCTATAGAGGCAGGTTTTAGCTCTGGCCCATCCCCAGTCGCAAGAGGACATCACTAAGATTTTCGACCTATCTGCAGAGGCTACACGACTTTGCAGCATTTTGGAGAGTGGGTTTGATTTTTTTAGGAGAGGGATTAAGGACTATAGTGAGACTGTTTCTACTTAGATTGGTTCTCCTATGTAGTCTATGTTAAGAGCCCTAGGACACCTGGACACTATTAGACTTGCCCTCTTAGCTCAGCCTATCTCTTCTTAGGCCTCAGGATCCTTTCATCCAGCTGCTTGTGCCAGTACTTCTACCTATGGCCGAGGCAAACATGATCGAGGACGTACCCGTGGCCTTGATCCTGATACTCCTCACCATATTTTTGATTCATCCTCTAATTCTGATTTTGGCACATCCAATCGACTACTTTATTAGATCTTATTAGTATTATGTATTTAGTATGAGGATTTATGGTGCTCCCAAGCCTTAGGAGGCCACAGGAGAAGCCAGGGGGTTGACTCTAAGAATTTTAGGGGCTTGATTGGTGCTTCAGAGATCTGAAACATAAGATGAAGTAAGAAATCAAAGTTGAAAAATCAAGACTGCAGAAAGAAAATTTTCTATAGGTTAGCCAGCTTAGTCCAAAATTGGATCATCTAAGTCTCAGTGCATAGGCAAAATAGAGAGCTGCGTGTTCGAGACTACTGGCA
This sequence comes from Cocos nucifera, assembly GCA_006176705.1. Classification (NCBI taxonomy): domain Eukaryota; kingdom Viridiplantae; phylum Streptophyta; class Magnoliopsida; order Arecales; family Arecaceae; genus Cocos; species Cocos nucifera. Next base: position 37,187 of record QRFJ01001620.1, read on the forward strand.
CGGCATAGGACTGGATCAGCTTAGTTTTAAAATTGAGCCGATCTAGTGGAACTTAGCTGGCTCAGTGCTGAGACTGAGTTGGCTCAATGCGCAGGCAGAGTTACGTGAGGGTCTATTTTGGGCTAGGGTCTGAGTTGATCGTAGGGGTCTTAAGACCTGGTTTGAGAGATCTTAAGGGGGCTAATTCATGTATGGATCGGGTCTAGATTCAGAGGATGAGAGCATGGGAGACATGGGTGTACATGGGCTCGTGAGTGCTTTCATGTATTGGGTTAGCCGAAGAGTTGTTTGGTCAGGCCTAATGGTTATGTATAAATACATAGATTGTATTAGGATTTCATAATACTGTGAATGCTGTGAAATCCAGATCTTTTCTTCCTCAACTCTCTTCTTCTCTTCTCTCTAGAGTTAATGCCCTAGGGTTCTTGAAGAAGCCCTAGAGAAGGGGGCGTCTCCCTCAAGCTCAAGGAGGGAGGTGCCCCATCATAGATCTAGGTGGAGGATCGATGGTTTGCTACCCATAGAGAATGTCACAAGTTTCTTCAAATCCATGCTAAAGATCAAGAGCTTCCACAACATGGTATCGATGCTTGTGATATCAAGGATGATTGATGTTCGAGCGATATCATAGGTCTACAATTTGGTATCAGAGCTAGGTGATGCCTGAAACGTTATGGATGACAATATGGTATCAGACCTAGGTTTCAAAGCCTGATGGTGCATGGAAAGAGCCAGATTTCAGAGCCTGATGGTGCATGAAAGGAAAGGAGAAGTCGTACAAGGTGAAATCAAAAATTTGCACAAGAATTTGATGGTATGTCTCAGATCTATCTTGTTAATGCTGTGGTTTGGCTAACCAGGAATAGCAAGTTGAAGGTGGAGGTTGAGAGGATTAATGGAAAGAAATTTTTTTAGGATAGAAGGATTTGGTGCATGATTTACTGATCGATCCTGATGGAAAGATCGGGATGTATGATGGTTATGTGACAGGCAGGGAGCGCTGGAGTACTGTAGTAGTGCTTTCCTGAAGATGCAAGGCTGAGAGAGGCTCGGTGATGTAGCAGTCGAGGAAGGTATCTTAGTAAAGAGTATTAGGGTTCTCTAGGAAGATGAGCAGTATGGGACTGTTGAAGAGAGGTTTTCTAAGGGATAATGGTTGAAGAAAGGTTGAAGAAGCGACTATACGTCCTTCGGTGTCTGAAAGGCAGGAAAGTAGTCGGAGATGTATTTAGCGGTTTGACCAGAGCATGGATTTACGAAGCCTTGGGAGTGATGGAGATGGATGATCCATGGAGGTCCAGCAGATTAGGACTGGATGGCTGTAGAGCAGTGCAGAGATGAGTCAGAAAGTGCTGGAGTGCTGCAGGAGCACTACCCTGGAGGCATAGGGACTGAAGGAGGCTCAACAGTGCAACAGCCGAGGAGTGTATCTTAGCAGAGAGTGTCAGTGGTATCTCAAGGAGATTGAGTGCAGGTCTCAGGGAGAGCCTAGTGGTCTAGCACCAGAAGGTCTCCAAAAGTCAGAAGTATCATGGATCGGGTTTCTTCTATAAAAGCATCAGGGAGAGTCATGGTTCAGATGGAGGATGGTTCTTCGGGTGTAACTGAAGCGATGGCTGATGTAGGGGCAGAAGAGAAAGACTAGGATGAAATTTTCTAGAGTTAAGTCACTAGTTTCAGAAGAGTTGGATGAGCTCTTTGGTTTCGAAGGTGCCCGTTGGTTGCGGAGGTATCCAAGACAGCTTCGAAAAGGACCGCAGAGTATGAAGGGTTCTAAGAGGCAGTAATGGTATTTGAGGTACAACGACAGGCTCAGTAGTGCAGCGTTGAGTGGTTGGCCTCGAGGAACTCAGAGATAGAGTCGGCTTCTACGGCATCAGGTGGACTTCGGATATAGATGGAGCTCTGTAGTGGTGGCTTCATAAGTGGAGAGAAAATTTGGCATGAGTTTAGAGCACCAGTGATGCATAGTTTCAGGTGGAGCAGCTTGTGTAGGTGGACAGACATAGTGAAGAGATCATGTTAGATGGTACAACATGTGCTGGTGTAGAAATGCTGTAGGTTCCTCAGAAAAGTTCAGAAAAAGTGATGCAGCTGCTAAGCAGAAGGGATCCTACAATTTCAGAGTGGTGCCAAGAAGCAAGCATAGATCTTCAATGATGGAGGTGATCATCCTAAAGGCCTCAAGGGTGCACAATAGCTGAAGAGGATTGGTGGAGGCAATGTTTGCATAGGTGCTGTCGAGTGCGTAGGGACAGTGGGATCGTGTAGGAGGTCATTGTCGAGAGGTTTGCCAAGGCTTGGGGCATTAAGGTGGAGATTGTGAGGATTTGTGATGCTCCCAAGCTTTGGGAGGCCACGAGAGGAGTCAGGAGGTTGGCTCCAAAGATTTCAGGGGTTTGGTTGGTGTTTTGGAGACCTAAGACATAAAATGAAGTAAGAAACCAAAGCCAAAAAATCAATACTATAGAAAGAAGATTTTCTGTAGGTTAGCCGACTCGGTCCAAAACTGGGTCGGCTAAGTCTCAGTGCATAAGCAAAACAGAGAGCTGCGCGTTCAGAACTGCTAGCATGGCACAGGATGGGCCGGCTCAGTTTTGGATTGAGCCGACCTAGTGGAACTTAGTCGACTCAGTGCTGAGACTGAGCCGGCTCAATGCGCGGGCAGAGTTACGCAAGGCTCTGTTTTGGACTAGGATCTGGGTTGATCCTAGGGGTATTAAGGCCCGGTTTGAGAGGTCTTCAGGGAGCTAATTCATATATGGGTCGAGTCTACATCCAGAGGATGAGAGCATGGGAGACATGGGTGTACATGGGCTCGGTGAGTGCTTTCATGTATTGGTTTAGTCGGAGAGTTTTTTGGTCGGGCCTAATGACTATGTATAAATACATAGGTTGTATTAGGATTTCATAATGCTGTGAATGCTATGAAATACAGATCTTTTCTCCCTCAACTCTCTTCTTCTCTTCTCTCTAGAGTTAATGCCCTAGGGTTCTTGAAGAAGCCCTAAAGAAGGGGGGCCTCTCCCTCAAGCCCAAAGAGGGAGGTGCCCCATCATAGATCTAGATAGAGGATCGATGGTTTGCTGCCTATAGAGAACGTCACAGGTTCCTTCAGGTCTATGCTAAAGATCAGGAGCTTCCATAATATGGTATCGATACTTGTGATGTCAAGGATGATTGGCATTCAAGCGATATTATGGATCTACAATTTGATATCAAAGTTAGGTGATGCCTGGAACGTTGTGGACGATAATATTTGGGATGGAGCTAAAGGCTTATATATTTTTTTGGGAGTTTGGTTGTCATGATATGATATATTTTTTTTTATGACCATGTTTTATTTTGGCCTATGACTTATGACTTAAATCATTTTGGATCGATATTGTATTTTGACTATGGCTTGAATGATATTGCTCTTAAGTATCTTCTATCACTATGGCTTGAATGTATATTTGACCTCGTTCTTCATGAATATTAATTGTCTTATAAAATCAATTGCTGAAATGTCTTGTACGCTTGTGGTTTACAAATGTGGTGTATATGAATGAATTCCAAAAATCAACAATAGAGTATGAGAGTTTAATTAAGGGGGATTCTTTTCCTTTTTAAAAGAAATAAAAAGAAACCTCTTGAAATAACATTTGATGATGTCAAAAAGGGGGAGAGAATAGTATAAGCAAATTGCAATAAGTATCAGCAAATCGAAAGTGAAAAGCAAATTGTTATAGCTTCATAGTCAAATTGTTGAAATATAATACTTAATATTAAATTATAAGCAATTTGTTTTAGTTTAATACTGAAAAGTCAATGGTATGGTATTAAAGGTCAATATAAAATTTTTAAATCTCTTCTTTTCTGCATCCTATATGTTCAAATTGTTGAATTTCCATAAATAATACAACATGCATAAAACAATAACCAAAATTAGGTGTTTTTGAACTCATCACTCGCATATAACTATTTTTGAGCTTCTTAAATTCAAATAACATCTCTCAATTCAATATCAAATTCATTTTATTTTGCTTATACTCAATTATTTTGTCATTATCAAAAAGAAAAAGATTGTTGCCCCTGGGATTGATTTTGATGAGCACAGAATAATTAAGAGGGTTACTAATAATTTCTATTATTGGAGATGCCTTTTGAAAGTCTTTCCTAGAGTTTCAAGAAATTTATATTGCAAAATTTAGTTGAAGATAGTCAAAATCAAAATTTACTATAATTGAGAGAAAAACTGAAGTTTTTTGGAAGTCTCAAGAACTCTCAAGATGATGACGACTCATTTAGAGGCATTTTCAAATTATTTGGAAGCTTAAAAATGAAGATATGACATTTTGAAAAAAGAGGGTGACCCCTAGGTCGATTCTTTTTCTTTGGCACAATAGCATGTAGTACCGGCATACTATTTCTGAACTAGCATGCTAAAAGAGATGATCTGTGGGGCGTCCCATGAAAAAAAGGGTGATCCATGGGGTGCCCCTTGCAGGTTCTGCGCACAAGATAAAAAAGGCTATTTTCTTCGCCTATTGCAAAAGAGACGACCCATGGGGCGCCCCCTGAAGGTTTTGCGAAAACATACAAAAAATGATTTTTGCTCGCCTATTGAAAAAGGGGCGTCCCATGGGGCAACCTTTTTCTAGAGGGCGACTCATGGGTCTCTCCTTGCGACAGAAAATGCTGTAACGACTCTTTTTCTTCTCTCGTTTGACGTATTTAATGCTTACTAAATTATTTCTAATAGCTAGAAATGGCTTTTATTTATCTCCCAGCATTGAATGAGGGTTTTAAAATATTCAAAAAGGAAGAAAATCATTAAGAAAATTAAGAGAATATTTAACTCAAAGAAAACTTAGCTTTAGGCAAGAGAAGCATTGATTTCAAGCTCAACCACTTCTCCAACGTGCTTTCAAGTCTTCAATCTTTTTGAGAAGATTTTTAAAAGCTTTCTTTATTTTGTATAAAAAGATTTTATAGTTTTATTGTGCTCATTAAGGAGCTAACTATGCTGAACTTGTATTTCATATTTAATTCTGTTCACTATTTTGGGGCTTAAGCTTTTGGGAATTTTCAAAGCTTGGAAAGGTTGATCTGAACCTTGAATCGGAATATTATGGGTTGGCTTGTATCCGAAAAAAAGTTTCTAGCTTGGGATAGCTAGCGTCGGAGCATCCGATGTTGTATTCGATTGAATATGAATAGTGGATTGAAATTTCCAAGAAAGAACTTGGGTAGTGGATGTAGGTGTAAGGTTGGCACCGAACCACTATAAATTATCTTGTTTGTGTTGTTCTCTCTACTTCTCCTTACTTGCTCTATTGTATTTACTTTTTTGCCTTTTTAATTTAAGCTCTTGCATCTTACTTGCCTAACTCACCTCACTTTACTTAACACAGCATATCTTGCAATTCTATTTTTAAGTTTAAATTTTTTTAAATAAACCCAATTCATCCCCCCCTCTTGGGTTACATAGTTGGGCAACATTCTTTTCCTTCAATAAATTTTCTTTCTCAATCAAAATTTTATTCTTCTCTTTGAAGAAAAATAAATTTGACTTTTTAAGTTATTTATTTTTTAGCCTTAACTTTTTAAATTACCCCATTAAATTATTAAATACTTCAAATAATTCATCAAAGATAAATTTAGAGAAATTTTCTATGTTTATCTCATCATTATGAGCCATGAGATAAAGATTTGCAATATCTTCTTCCTCTTTCTTATTTTGCTCTTCTTTGCTTTGCTTTCCCTTTATCAATGCCTTCTTTTTCTTTTGTTTCTTCGTTTTCTTTTTCTTTTCATTCCCATGAGCCATAAAGCATAAGTTGGGGTAAGCTTCCTTGTCTCTTGGAAGCTTTATATTTCTTCTTGATTTGCTTCCTCAAAAATTATTTTTAATTCTTTTCAAATTTGTTTATCTAAAATGCAAGAAAAAATTTAGTTAAATTCATTTATATCTAATAAGCAATAAAGCATATTCATTGCCTTAGCATTCAGTTGTATTATTTCTTTATCATGCTCAATTAATGCTTTGGGGGTGTGTGAGTCATCGATTATAATCTTTCACAAATTATAATCATGTGCTTGTATGAAAACTTTTATCCTAGTTTTCTACTACATATATTTTGAGCCATTAAAAAATGATGGTCGATCAATAGAATAGCCTTCAATAAGTAAAGGCTCAATTTGGGTTGTCATGATTTTTTGCTCTTTGACTGCTAGATCAATAATCAAATATTGGAACACCTATTGTGATACCAATTATTGCTCAGAGATAGCAACCCAAGAGGGGGAGAGGGTGAATTAGATTCTTTTAAAATTTTAATCAAATTAAGCTCTAAAATAAATATTTGCTTTACTTAACTCAATTTAGTATGATTGTGTAGTGTATGTGGCAAAATCAAATATATATGAAGCTAAGAAAGAGTTAAGCAATTTTAGCAAGCAACGCAATAATTAAAAGTATACAAGATATGTAAAGCAAGAAGATAAGTTACAATATAAATACACAAAGATTTATAGTAGTTTGGTGCAACCCGCAACTAATCTACTTTTCAAGCTTTTCTTGAAAATTTTACTATAATATCTCTGATTATAGTGTATTTATTTTTCTAGGCTCACAAACGAACCCAATTCATTTTCCAAAATCACCAACCACAACCTTACACTAATTATTTTCTAGGCTCACAAACAATCCAGTTGGTTTTATGGGCTCACCAATCAAAATTTATAAAGTTCAATTTCGGACTTGGATGGGCCTAATTTTCAAGTTTCTTTTCTCCAAAAAAATTTATAATAAAAATAAAATATAAGATATAAATTTCAACTTAAAGTAAAATAGAAAAATAAAACCTTTTTAGGTGCAAAGAAGAGGCTAAATGATTTGCTCTTTTAAAGTTTGAACACTCTTTTTTGAAACTTGAGAGGTTACTGAAAATGATAATGAAGAATGCTCTTAAAAATCCCTTGAAATTAGTGCTTAATCCCTCTTTTTTTCTTTCTTTTGGTATTCAATGGACCTTACTATAATTTGAAAGTTCCTCACTGTTAATCTGCTTCTCTTAGCTCTCCATTGAGTTTAGAAGTCTTTAAATCCTTTAAAAGAGTCAAACTAGCCATTTCTAGTCATTGGAGATCAAAAATTAGCATTGGAGGGCTTTTGTGTAAATCTATAGCTTCAAAAAAACTAGCTATTAGAGTTGGAGTTGACTCCAAATGACCTCAAGTCGACTCAATTTCTGCAGGAGTTAGCTCGATTTTTATACTCATAAATTTTATTTTCCACTTTTCTTGAGAGAGAGTCGACTCGAGCTTTTTAGGAGTCAACTTGAGGCCTTGCCATTTGATACCAATATGCTAAAATCAATTCAAAACTTTCTAGAGTCATCTCAAAACCTTTCAACTTCATTCTTTTCATATTTTGCCTTTTCAAACTTAAATTTTTTGGACCTAAAGCTTTCAAATAATATTTACTTCTTCCTCTTTTATTTTTTTTATAATGAACCATCCAAATTTATGAAAACTTTTTCTTTTAAGTACTTTGGCTTAGTATCTTGAGAGAATTTCTTCCAAAAATAATTTCTTTAATGTAAGCATTTAAGAAATCAAACATTCAATCTTAAAATATATAATTAGTAATATTTTTACTTAATATTTTATATCATCAAAATCAATCATAGGTTCGACAGTGTTGGTTGGTTTGGGTTAGGGAAGGAAAGCAGTAGAGGGAGATCGGAGGATGGCATTTTGTGGTGGTGTGGGTTGGTTCTGGTCCGGGAAAGAGAGTAGCAGAGGAGATTTTAGGGTCCAGTTTGTGTTTTTCTCTCGGGCATATGCAATTTTGTGCGAGTTGTGGCGGTGTGAGTTGGTCCCTAGGTTCTGGTTTGGATTTTTGCTTTGCCATATGGGATTGATAACTTGAGCTGCGGCTAGGGCAATATTTTATGAGTTGGTCCCTTTTATGAGGTTGATGTTTTTTCCTGCAGCCTTTTTGTGTGGAGCTGGGGCCTGGTATTTTGGGGAACATTTTTTGATGGGATTCAGGTTGGCTTATGAACTTAAGAACAATTGAGGTACATCTTGGCTTATATAATTTGCATGTTTCTGCTTAATTAGCAGCTTGTATTGATGAGACTTATTTATTTTTGAGAGATATGGTGCAGTGGCTGTTGGCCATGTACCTCAATTTCATGTGTTTCAAAAACTATTAGGCTCTTTGTATGTCTTGTAGGTTGTTGTTAGTGTTAGTTTAGATGATTCACTTATTCCAACATCATGTTTTAGATGCCTAATGTGGTTCAACTATTATGCAATGATTCAGTTTTAATAGATGATTAACTAGCAGCACACTTCTTTATTCTTCTTTAGAACAGCTGCTAGAGATCTCCTTACTGGTGGGGATTTATATGCGGTATGTTATGCAACATTGGACAACCATTTTCTTTTTAAAAATTTATGATTGATACTGTTTTAATGGATATTTGAAAAACTTTTAGCTCTCTCTATTCCAGTTCCATACATATTTAATTTCAATTATTTACTTTGCAAACTGTTTTTGAAAACATTTTAATGCAACACCATGTTGCACTTCCTCCGGGTTCCATGGGCAAAATCACTTATATTGCCCCTAGCGGTCAATATGGCCTGAAGGTCTGTGAGCAGTTTTTCTTGCTTGTGAATTTTAAGTCTATTCATCTTAAGCAAGCTTGTTTGGTTTTTTCAACGTCAGTTTTGCTTCCTATATCTTTGCTGTTGCATGATTTATTCAGGATATAGTGCCTGAGCTCGAGTTTCAAGGTGTCAAAAAGCTTGTTTATTTTCAGTTTGATTTTCTTTTACCATTATGCCAAATTACTTCCAGGTTTACATAACGCAATTTTATGCAGACGTGGCCAGCGCACCGAGGCCTGTTGAAGCAAAGCTTGCTACTGATATGCCTCTGTTGACAGGGCAGGTAAAAATGAAATATACCTTAATGGATCTCTATTGTCATTCATGACCCCATTTTTTCTCTTGCATATTCTTTCATTTCTTTTGGTTTTCTGAATTGTGTAATTGGTCTTCAGCGTATGGTTGATGCCCTTTTCCCCTCTGTTCTTGGAGGCACTTGGGCGATGCTAGAGCATTTGGCTGTGGAAAAATAGTTATCAGTCCAGCACTTTCAAAGGTAACCATATTTTGAATGATAATTCCCTTTTTGATATTTTCATTTTTAATATGATCTTTCACTTATTTTTGTCATCTCATCCCTCATCCAATACTCTAATTTTGACACCATGGTCTATGTGGATTGTGGAGAAAGAGGAAATGAAATGGCTGAGGTTTGTGCCCGCACCTCTCCGGTTATCAGTCCTTCTGGTTTAGGTTTTTTCCATGTAAGCAAAGACAAAATGTAATTCTATTTTTCTTTAATTATATTTTTTTATAATTTTTTAATTTATTAACATATGACGTCAGACATCTACTTCGGAGCATCATGCATCGAAGAACGATAGAGATGGACAAAATAATGGTGGTGGTGATGTGCACCTAGGCACTCCATAGTTGTTATTTCCTAATATTTTTTATTTTATTTATGAGATACTTATTGGTATATGTACTACATATATATATGTATGATACGTATTTTATGTATTATTATTTATCTTGATACTATGTGTACTTTAGATGCACTTTGATGTACTATGTGTACATTATAAAGTATATAACTTATTAATTTTTTTTGTGTTTTTGGATGAAGAAATGTTATTGTTGTTGGATGGCTTGAAATCTATTGTTGGATGACTTAAAATTATTATGGTTCTTATTGGATATATAGTAGGTATATATAAATATTAGATTTTCAAAAATATTCTTAAAAAATAGAAAAAATAGTAATTTAATAACATATTAGAAATGAAAAAAAAATTAGAATCATGAATTAGCAATAGATTTACAATGCATTAGCAATAGACATTTGAAAATTATGCAACGGATTAGAAATGAAATTGCAACAAAATATAAAAAACTTCGGCAATACAATAGAAATAGATTTGCAATGGAATCAAAAAAACTTAGCAATGGAATAGACATGGAGTTGTAATGGAATATTAAAACATTAGCAACAGAATAGAAATAAATTTGCAATGAAAGACAAAAATAATAACAATGGCTTTATAATGGCATTGTAATGGACTAACAATAAAAGTTTAAAAATTTAACAATGGATTAACAACGACCTTACAATCAAAACCACAATGGAAATTATTTGGTTGACAAACTTATTACTCAAAAAAAAGCAATGGAATTGTTTAGTTGCGATTCCATTGCTAACGAATTTTAGCAACCGAATAGCAACAGAAATGAGTTCTATTGCTAATTAGCTATGAGGTTTTTAACAATGCAAGCAAATTCCTTGCTAATCCAGTGCTAAATCATTTAGCATTGGATTAACAATGGATTAATGGATTTTGTCCATTGCTAAATTGCCTTTTTTAGGTAGTGCTAGCATAGAAAAGATGGATGGCATTGGGGAATATTTCAAAAACTACCTCAACTAAACCCTATATATGGATTAGACAACAAGAGTAAAACTTTCAAGACTACATTTTGCCTAAAGCACATAGCATGTTATTTGAAGGACTGCATAGAGGAATTGCTATCAAGACTACATTAACATGACTACAAAGCTCCAAAATATGAAACTAATTATGTGATCAAACAACTTATAAGAGGTTAGTGTTGACCCAAGGATTTAATTTGATGATAATAAAATATTGAGTGTAAGTAGTACTAATTATATGGTTCAAGATTGGTTATAGGGTTTATTAGGTGCTCACAAAGATACAACAAGTCAAGGAAGAAATTCTCTCAAAAAAGCCAAGCCAAAAATGTTTTCAAGATTAATTACATAAGTTTGGAAGGCCACATTACGAAGAAAATGAAGTTAGAAGTGTCCTCATAAAGATATATCAAATCAAGAAAGAAATTCTCTCAAAGAAGCCAAGCCAAAAATGTTTTCAAAATGAATTATATATGTTTGGGATAACATATTATGAAGAAAGTCAAGTTGGAAGTCATTAGTCGATAACATAATATGCTTAAAAGTTTAGAAAAGCATGAAAAAGCCTAGAAGAAGCAATCTCAATGTTTAAGAAGTTTTTGAAGTATTTTGGAAGCATTAAGACCAAAAAATATATATTTGGAATGCTAAATTTTGAAGAAAATGAAGTTAGAAGTCATGAGTTGACCCTAAGTTTCATGAGCCATCTTTAGCATGCTTGGAAGAATTGATATGCCTTTGAGCCGACTAAGATAAAATTTGAGCCAACTAAGTCTCAAGCATCCAAAAAATAATGGAAGATATAAATTCTTTTAGTAGACTCATGCTATCTAAGCAGATCCGGAGTTAGTTGATAGAGAGTTTGAGTAAGCTGACTTAGACATTCTGACAGTATAATAGCTAGCTATTTTAACTATTTCTAATGGGCAAAAATTGTGTAATGGCTATTTTGGCTCTCATAATGGCTAGTACACTTGTTCAAGCCAATTTTAAGGCTATTTAAGTCTTGGAATTCAAGAGCAAAATATTGGAAAAGAGAAAAACTTCAGTTCTCATTGAGTGAATTGAATATTCTTAAGAAAGGAACATAGAGAGGAGTTAAGAGATTTGTTTGTGTAGGCAACCAACTAAAAAATCCTTTAAGCATCCATTTAAGCCTATCTCATCCATTGAAGAAGGAAGTCAAGTCTATAAAAAGCATCAATCAATGACTTCTTTGAGCTTCAATGAGTTCCATTTTATTAAGCTTTGGCTCATTTCTTTTGTATGCAATTATTTTATTATTTTATTTATAAGTTTTTTTAGGGAAAAGAAATATGGGATTGCGGCTTGTCCAAGTGCAGAATTGGATGGTATAGGATTTTGATTGGTGAGTCCAGGAAAGCCAACTAAGTTGATTGTGAAGCCATGAAAATAATCGATGTAAAATTTTGGTTGGTGAGCCTAGAAAAATTAACTAGGTTTGATTGTGAGCCCAACCAAACAATCACACTATAATCAAGAGGATTATTATAGAATTTTCAAGTAGGAAGACTTGGAAAGTGGACATAGGTTCTAGGTTTAGGACAGAACTTCTATAAGTCTTTTGTATTTATAATTTTATGTTTGTGTTTACATTTACTCTTTGCTACATATTTATTTTCTGCTAAGCACCCTATAAATACATTTAAATTTGTTGTTGGGCACAAGTTTTTCAAATAATTTTTGAAAAATCTAATTTATCCTCCTCTTGGGTTATTATATCTGGGCAATAGTTGGTATCAGAGCCCAATGCTTAAATCCTTTTTAGACTTCACCATCAAGAGCAAAAGATTATGGCAACCCTTGGAATGACTTTTGATGAAGGACATTTCATTGTTAGACCATCTTTTTTTAGTGAATTTGATTATATTTATTGGAAGGTGTTGGAACTTCATCTTACAATATTGTCTGTCACCCTTCCGAGTCTTTCATCTCATGCCCAATCCATCTCCACCTGGAGCTTCATCTCACATTAAGCTCCCATTGGCATCTGAAACTCCACCTTATGTTGAGTTTTTGCTGGTAAGCTCTATCTTGCACTGAGCTCCTTGCTAAGAGATAGTATCCTCCATAGTTTCTTTTCCTCAAAACAATCCTACCGCACGTATAACCTTCAAGATTTCATCACCAGCTCAACATCTATAGCTGCTTGAATTCAGTCTACTCAGTCAAATTAGATTTCTCCTGAAATTGGATAGATATCGAACTTCACCCAATTTCTTTGCTGCTCCATCATGTGTCTACAAGCTGACGATCCTAATGCCCTTGATCATATAACTCGATCCATCCGATAAATAAATAGTACCCTCACTACTCTCAAGGGACATATTTGTATGCCGTAGAAGTCAATTGTTGGCTAACATATTTATATTTTCAGGGCTTGTATTTCTGTTTATAATTATTTTATCATTAATAAAAGACTTTTCTATTTTCAATCATATTTATGTGTCCATGATTTATCCTAAAAATTAATAAAGATGATTTTATGTATTCTTAAGATATTGAGAATTTGAGACATACATTATTAATGGTTAGTTTTTAAATACTTTCGATCGTAGGACCATCATGGAGAATAGTGATTAATCTCATCAAGATTGGTGCATAGATTACCTTCCTTTTAGATAGATAAGTCTTGAGTCTATAGTGTAGGGACATTTGGGTGAGAGTATAGGTGGTTATTTGAGAACAATTTGCACCGAGTATAACCATCATGAGAAACCACTTAGATATCTACTTGCTTGTTAATCGGTTCTTCTCGATGCTATAGTAGTGCGACTGGTTCTTTGACCTATAGTGCATTAGCTATTCACAGTGAGGCTACTCAATTTGACTGCACATTCCCTTGATCCCTAGCCATTCGGATCTTTGTTGCATATGTTGGCTATAGTAGGTTCAAATTTGCTGTTTGGACTAGGATGCTTCTAAATAGAATCTATCGATGTTGGTAGAAAAGGAGTAGTCCTATGTGATTAGCAAGACTGAGTTCAGAAAGTCTTCAATCGAAGTAAATGTGAATACTAGAAAAGAGTTTCCATGGGATTCATAAAAGAACTTGAGTCGAGTCAATTTGGCATATAACTGACGATAAGATTTGTTGAGTTCTCCATGACCTCCATTAAGTCATGACTCATGATAGAAGGACTGAATCACACGATAATTACACCTAGGAGTTTAATTTTTTCTATTCTGCTAAGCTACCACTACATGCTGCTAGACGTCACTGGTGGATTATGAGAACTCACTAGGATTATTTTTGGATCAACGATCCTTGTTGGATTATGTGAATTATTTTGATCCATGAAAATGAGTTTTGGTGATACTATGACAGAGATCATGGTATGTCTCACTACCAAACAAAATAGAATCTAAGGGGTCATACACAAAAGAAGTTCAACCTAATTAATAGTTTGGATCATGTTTAATTATCAATTGGATTGATGGTTCAAATTTTGGAAACCACTAATTTATAAATATTATAGATTTGGCAGTTGCTAATTATTAGCATGCTAATTTATTACAGGCATTATAATTTAATCAAGGGTTGATTAAATTATGAATTAAGTCTTAATCAATTTAAATTAGATTTAATTTAATTTAATTTAATTTAATGTTATTTGGATTCAATAATCCAAATCAGATTTGGATTTCAAACTTGGTTGGTTCAGGTTTGACAGCCTTTCAAATTTGATTTGATACGGGCTCAATTTGGACTGGATTTAAATATAATTTGAATCCAATTGACCTGACCACCAAAGCCCAGGTTTTGGATCTCTCTCTCTCCTCTTGGCCAACCAAAAAGGAGTTTGTGTGGTAAAAATCTCAGTGCACTTCTCTTTGTGCACGCGTGAGGGTATTAGGGTTTAGGATGAGGCGCCACCTCACCTCCTTGATAAATTAGGACTCTTATGAGATAAGAGATAAAACCTAACTTATCTAACCCTAATGCTTATCTGATTTAGGCATGGAATATCAGGTTTTTTGTGTGACAAAAATAAAAAGGGGAGGTGGGGCATGTGGCTAATAAGTTCCTCTCTTCTTTGATGCCGCAAGTATTGATCCCTTCTCCTCCTTATTCCCTCCCTTCCATGCCCATATATCTCTTCTTCTAGATCGGATCTAAGAGTTAGAAAGCCCTTTTAAGAGAGAAAAGAAAATCAAGAATTGTTCTTGAGTTTTCCTGGTGGTTTGGTCCAATCCCTTAAAAGCTACCAGAAATCTATTTTGAGAAATAAATCTAGATCCAAGACAAAGAACGAAGACTGCAAGGGAGCTAGCACTCCAGGGGTTTTGGAGTTCTGATCGAAAAGAACTCTGTATGAATGCTAGTAGAAGTCGAGCATGTGTAAGGCTATGATAGGAGCCCCAGAGATCCGATTGATCCGATCGAAGAAAGGAGGGGAAAGCATCAGGTATACCTTCTACCTTTTTGTTTATAATTTCAGATCTATATGTAAAATTATTTATACATGTTAGATGATCCTGAGAGTGATTATGATTTAGAATTAGCATGTTTCATAATTTTAAAAATATTTTAAAATCTACTTCCATTATGATTAGTGTAATCAATTAAAAACTGCATGCAAATCACTAGCTTTCTAAAAGTTGGAGTCCCTCGACTTGGATTTGAACTGCCCACCTTACGATCTTTTGCCACTTCATCCTCTACCACCACCACCTCCAGTCACCACCAAAGTAGAGTTGCTACTTGAACTTGAGACTCAATTCTCTTGTCTGAGAATCTCATTTTGGAGAAGTGCAGAAGTAACATCATCTATTTTAATGATGCTCTTTTCCACAAGAAGAGCAGTCACTAAAAACTCAAAAGAGAAAGAAAGCGATGAGAGCAAGACCAATATCCTAGACTTCTTCTCAGCCTTTCACCAACACTGAGAAGATTGGTGAGAATCTTCTATAAGTTGTTGAGATGCTCCTGCATGCTTTGCCCCTCACTCATCTACATCTAGTAGATCTGCTTCTAGAGAAAGAGAGCGTTGGTGAATGACTTCACCATATACATCTCCTCGAGCTTTGATTACATCATCGTTGGAAAAGTCTCACTAAGCATATAAATCATCATATTATCCACCAAGTATAAGCGAATTGTGCCCACCATCTGCATCTAGAGCCACCTTTAATCCTTCATCTCCATGGTAGTCAGCTTCTCCTCGCACAAGAGAGCATCAATCAATCCTTATTAGATGAATACATTCTTCATCCTTGTTTGCCATAGAAAGAAATTGCTCTTCCTATTATACCGGTTTATCTCTATCTTGATTGAGCTTGTCTTCTTCATCTTCTTCAATCTCAATCAACACCACTACAATCCAAAGAATCTGGTGCTTTGGTAAATCTAGCTTTCATACTAATTATTATGATACCACTTGCTCTAGTACCATTTGTTGGAAAGATCTCTCGTGTGGAATATGGATTCCCTAGGCCAAGATCAGAATACCAGTGACAATGTCGATACCATAACAGAAATGAAGAAGAGATAAAAGAAAGAATAAAATCAAATATATGGATCAACCCAAGGCTTACCTCCATAAGACATGCAAGCTTCACTGTAAGAAAAGAAAAATTTACAAGCGAAGATCACACTCTCTCAACCCTCATACATCAATCCTTCTCTTAATAAGAAGCACAATCTAATCCCCTCACAAAACTCTCATCTCTCTCTCTCAAGGAGCCCTCTCGATGCTTTACAGCCTCTGCTAGTGCCCTTGCTATGCCACCTGCATTTCTCTATGTTCTTGACCACTGTCTTGGCTACACTTCTAATCCTCAATGCTCCACAAGCCATCGGGCCTCTTTTAAAGCTTTTAATCCAAGTCCTAGATGATCTAGATCTCTTGTTAGGGCTCAAACTAACCCCTTGGCCATCCAATTACACACCGCACAAAAAATAATGCAAAATCAAACTATAGATCCCATGAAATAGCCATAGACCCCTAAGCTGTCCATGCCTTATGTGTGGACTATGTGAAGATGAGTTGGCATGTGGGGGATCATGTGTGAACCGCTGAGAGGTCCACGCTCGCATGTGGTCCATGCTCAAGCACCAGGGCATGATGGATCGCATGGTCTGCCCACCCTGGGCTATGCCCGCACATGCTAGGCTATGCCTATGTGCCTGGGCCGCATGGGTGGGCTTGGGCCATACCCTACTATAGGCTGCACACTATGATGGGCCTTACTAGGCCATGGACTTTGCTACTGGGCTTCTCCATCGTGGGCTTGGTGTGGATCAAATTCGAGATATTTTTTTCAACATTAACAAGATCCAAGATCATAGAAAATAGCTGACAAGATATGGGGTTTGTCGAAGATGACTTCGGTAAGATCCAAAGTTGAAAAGAATCCCATGACAAGATTTAAGAATGCCTCAAAGACAACTATTGATGTGCTTTGAGGCCACTACAAAGTACACACAAAGCCTAGGTCCCTTAGGCCTGCTATGCCGAGGGGCAAGATGCTGACCTATATAGCATCTCCAAGCAAGCATACCACTAGCCAATCCTACAAAGATTAATCCAACCTACCACAAGGTATGCAGACACCTAGAAGAAAGGTCAGCGACCGAACCTAGACTCATCATGATTCGACTATCCTTCTACTATGATGGGGCTAATCCTATGGGGACCCCATGATGAGGCTAACTACAAGGGTATCAACTCGCTCTAATACCAATTATTATAGGAGTTTGGCTAGGACACCACCACCTTAGGACCTTTTCAATAGCACTTGTGTTGACTCGATCATATGTAGATACCATAAGAGAAAGAAAGAAGAATAAAAGATAAGAGATAGCACACACCAAGTACATGGACTAGATCAAGATCTACCTCCATAGAGCATGAAAACTTCACTATGAGAGAAATAAAATCAAATAAATATAAAAAAAAATTTATCACTCAACCCTTATATAAGAGTCTCTGAATAAGAAGCCCTAAAAACCTCATAAAAAATTTTTAAAATCTTTCAAGAAGCCTCTCAGCACCTCCAGAACATCACTAACTCTTCGATGTAATAAACGATTCATCAATTGAAGTTATATAAACTCCAGAAACATCAAAATAGTATTTTAGTAGAAAATCTTGTCCTAAACATACCCGTGATCACTTTCTGGCCATCCAATCATAACCAGCTCAAATCAGAGCCATCTGATCATGCAATAAGCCTCTTGATCAAGCCCAAATTTGTTCTGGACCATCCAATCATGATCGGCTTGCTCCCGGACCATTGGATCATGATGCGGTCCACTAGGAATCTCATAAACCATGCAAAACCAAATGGGAAACATCCGACTTGTCCAATGGACCATGCGAAACTAGGGGAAATGGCTCATCGGTCCATGCTGTGCGCATGGACTACATAATTGGCCTACGCATGTCCACTGGGCTTGCATCTACCCACACGGTCTGTGCTCGCCTGCGTGCTCGCATGCCTAGAGCAGCCCAGCATCGTGCACTATTGGGCTGGGCCTGCACCGACCCATGGGCCCCTCCAACAGCCTATGGGCCATGCCACTCACTCCTGGCACTCCCTCACTTGTATTTTCTCCATCTGAACTTCGATTGAACTATTCTTAGGCTCGTTGGATTTCATTTATCATCCTGAACCTCATTCTAAACTTATTATGGATCGAATCTCAAGATATTTTTTCAATAATTTTCATCTCGACTCGATATTCAGCCTCTACATATCTCTGAAAGCTTGTGTTCCATCTCGCCTGTATGTCCTAGGGCATGTCTATTGTCTCATGAATGGATAAATATGAGAGTTAAGCTAGACTGCTCGATTTGATCTTCATCATAGGTTGTATCCACTCTGACCAAAGACTTACTTGGAAAAGTCTCTTATAGTAATAAGAACTTTAGTCTATGACGTTGCCTCTCGTTCTCTCGAGTCTTTCACCTTGTGCTTGATCCACCTCCACCTCGCACTAAGCTTCCCATCATGAGGTAGTATCCTCCATACTTTTTTTCTCTAATCACCACTCTACTTCCACACATGATCTTCAGAATTCCTTCATCAGATTTTCATCTGAAGCCAATCAAATCTAGTCTGCTTAGTGAAATTAAATTTTTTTTAAAGTTGGATATGTATTGGACCTCACCCAACTTCTTCACTATTCCATCATGGAGCTTCATGCTAACCATCTTGCTGCCCTTGATCTCATAGCTTGATCCATCTGGCAAGAACATAGTGCCCTTACTAGTCTCCAGAAAGTCAAACAGCTCCTCTTTACAACATACATGATGAAAACAAGCAAATCCATAATCCACTAGAAGGAAGAAGTAGATACCTCATCAGTTATCAAAAGGACATCATCATTGCCTTCTGTATCGCTACTGGCCATCATCACAGTAGCCTGCATTTGATCTTTAAGTTGTAGGCAATCTCTGACATGATGTCCTAACTCGTCACATTGGTAGCATCAGATCTTGCTGGGATCTCTCATCTTAGACCTGGATCGTCCTCCTCGCAATTCTCTGCAGCTTCATCTACTGCCACCTACTCCTTTAGAAACTGCCAAAGCTGAGCTATCGTCATTTGAGCTTAAAGTTGGATTTTTTCTCTAGAGAATCGCTGCAATGACCTCGTCCATCCTGATGGTGCTCTTTTCCACAAGAAGAGCAGTCATGAAGGACTCGTATAATGGGGGAAGCGATGCTAGCAAGACCATGCTCTGGTCTTTTCCTCAACTTTCTCACCAACACTGAGAAGATCAATGAGGATCTTTTGAAAATTGCTTAGATGCTCCTGTACGCTCTATCCCTCAATCATCTACAATTGGTAGAATAGCCTCCAAAGAAAGAGTATTGGTGAGGTACTTTGCCATGAACAACTCCTCAAGTTTTGACTATAGCACCATCGAGGAAGTCTCGCCAAGTACACGAATCTCCATCCCATTCATTAGGTACATGCAAATGGTACTCACCATCTACATTTGTAGCTGCTCCTAGGTCCTCTCCTCTGTGGTGACTGGCTTCTTCTCATTCAAAAAAGCATCGATCAATCCATGTTGGATAAGCACATCCTTCACCCTTGCTTGCCACAAGAAGAAATTGCTCTTTTCATTGAACTAGTTGATCTCCATCTTAATTGTACTTATCTTCTCCATCTTCTTCAATCTTAATTAACACTATCAAAATTGGGAAACCATATGCACTGGTATCACTTTGCACTGATATTAATTATGAAGGTATCAACTTGCTCTGATACCAATTATTATGGAAGTCTAGCCAGGACACCACCACCTCAAGACCTTTTTAATATCACTTACATTGCACTTGATCATATATAGATACCGTAAGAGAAAGAAAGAAGAATAAAAAATAAAAGATAGTACATAATTAAGTGCATGGACTAGACCAAGGTCTACCTCCACT
Organism: Cocos nucifera; assembly: GCA_006176705.1. Taxonomy (NCBI): domain Eukaryota; kingdom Viridiplantae; phylum Streptophyta; class Magnoliopsida; order Arecales; family Arecaceae; genus Cocos; species Cocos nucifera. Next base: position 57,137 of record QRFJ01001620.1, read on the forward strand.
GGACGTACAAACTTTACTATGTGAGAAATAAAATCAAAAAAATACAAGAAGAACTTACAACTCAATCCTTGTACAAGTGTATCTTAACAAGAAGCTCCAAAATTCTTACAAAAGCTCTTTGAAATCTCTTTAAAAACTCTCAACACCTCCAAGATGTCACTAGCTCTTCGATGCAACAAATAGTTTATCATTCAGAGTTATCTAGACTCAAAATATTAAAATAATATTTTAGAAGAAAACTCAGTTCCAAACACATCCGAGATCACTTCCTGCTATCTGATCATGATTGGCTCAAACTAGAGCTATTTGATCATGTAATAAGCCTCCTAATCAAGCTTGAATTCATTCTAGATCATTCGATCATGACTGGCTTGCTCCTGGGCCATCGAATCATGATGCAATCCACCAAAAATCCCATAAATCATGTGAAACCATATGGAAAATGTCTGGCTAGTCCAATGGACGTGTGAAACTAGGGAAACCAGCTTGTCGATCCGTGTTGTGCACGTGGACCACATGACAGGCCTGGTTGCATCTGCTGGGCCTACGCGGCCTGCACCCACCCGCACACTCATGTGCTTGGGCCAAACCAGTGCATAGCTGGCCTAGCACCATGCATTGCTAGGCCAAGCCTGCACCACTACTGGCTTATGCCAGCTTGTGGACCCCCTTGGCAGCTCATGGGCTATGCCACTTGCTTCTAGCACTCTCTTGTGCGTATTTTATCCGTCTGAACTTTGATTGGGTTGCTCTTGAGCTCATTGGATTTCATTTATTATCCTAGACCTTGTTCTAGACTTATTATGGACTGAATCGTGAGACATTTTCCTCAACACTAACCTTATATGGACCCCATGATGGGGCTAACTGAAGGGAAATCCTGATTTCCCGGTCCAGGTTCGTCCAGATTTGATTAGATCAAGAGATATATTTCAAAACTTTTCTCTTGATCTCAATCAGATCTTGATATGTTTCAGATCTGATTCTTATTATTTTAATAAATAAAATAAAATAAGATAAATTAAATCAAATTCAATTTACCTGAATTGGGTAATCCTATTACCCTGTAGATGATCCTGATTGCAGCGGAAGGTTCTGGATCTTAGCCACGCAAGCGCCTGGCCTCTACCGGTATCCACTCGGGTTGGATCTAGAGAACCTCTTCTTCTCTATCACACCTCCAAAAATCATATCTGGATCTGATTTGGAGGATCTTCAAAACTCTTTTGAAGATCTGCAGTCGTTCTTTTGCAGCAGCGCAGCCTTCTTGCTTTTGATCGCCTTTCCTTGATCTGAATCGCACCAAACTAAGTCCAAAACACTTTTGGACGTGGAGAGCAAGGGGAGAAGAGAGTATAGCATGGAGAAGGAGGGGAGAGGCAGCCTTGGGGCGTATCTTATAGCATTGGAATTAGGGTTGGGTGCAGGGTCTTATTTATAGACTAAGCGTGATCCAACTCCTCTTCCTCTCAACCAATCACAACCCTTTGTGAAATCAGATCTAAATCTGATTGGTTGGAATAGAGACCCCTAGATTCCTCCTTAGAGGGTGCCTAAGACCAGTCAAACTGGATTCTTAGTAGAACTTTGATTGGAATCCAAAAGGGAGGTGGAGTCCTTGTCCAACAAGGACTCCTAGGCGCCTCCTACTTGGGCTCACGCCACCCTTGGCGTGCGCCCTTCTCCTTGCCAGGTTCTGGCAGGGGGACAAGCCCCCACCAGCTCTCCAATAGGTGCATGACATGTGGTCAAAAGTCAAAGGATCAATGGTCAACGTTTGACCAGTCAAAGGTAGACTTTTGACCAAAGTCAAAGAACAAGAAATGGCAGGTGACCAAAAATGGCAGGTAATGTCTTACAAATAAGACAACCTATTCTGACTTGGACAACCTCCAGTCAGACCATATGAAGACCTCTAATTGAGCACAAACTCCTTTGGCTCAGTCAGGACAACTTATTTGTGATAGTAAAAGAAGAACGTTAGGTTCAATCGAGTGCTAGCACGATTTCCTTGAACCTAATTGAATCTCATTCAGATCAATTGAACTAGATCAATTCAATTGATGATCACCAGATTCAAACCCTTGTTTGTGTGACCCAGTTAGGTTCAGTTCTGTATGGTAATGGGATATGTCATGATCTCTATCATAGACATCATCGAAACTCCTTTCGATGGATCAGAACTCTTCTGATTCGAACAGCTAGAATGATCGATCATCTAAATCATTCTAATTGCTCCCAAAATCCACCAGTGACACCTAGCAGTATATGGTGGCAACCCATCAGAGCTGAATGCGAACCTCTTGGTGCAGCTACCTGTGTGATTCAGTTCTTCTATCTTGAGCCCCGATCAGATTAGGGTTAAGGTGAACTCGTCAAACCCTAGTCTCTGTCATATGATGTAATCATTCGATTCGAGTCCAATGTGAAAATCTAAATAGAAACTCTTTCTATTATTTCACTCTATCATGGCCATGGATTTCTGGACTTGATTCTCATGATCATCATAGGGCTGCTCCTCTACCACCGAGGTAGATAGATCCCATCTTGATGCAATCCAGTTCCTACAATGAACATGCTATAGCCAACATACACCTCAGGGTTCCATATGGCTAGGAGACCGAGTAATGGTGTAGTCAAACTATAACACCCTCAAGGTGAACTGCCGATGCATCTCAGGTCAAAGAACCAGACACACTACTGCAGCATCGAGTCAGTCATTGACGAGAAGGTAGACTTCCTAATGACTACTCGAGGTGGTCACGCTCAGTGCCCTCGTTCTCTAACGAGTACCTGTACTTTCGCTCCGATGTCTCCACACCGTAGACTTAAGACTCATCTACTAAAGAGAAGCGATCGTACACCAACCTTCCGGATCAATCACCATCCTCGTGATGATCCTATGGTCGGGAGCTGTTTATGAGTTAATAATGATTATTCATGTCTTAAATTTTCAACTCTTGAAAATATGAATTATCATTACCATTAACTCAAAGGATGTATCACAGACACTAAATACACATATGTGATAGAAAATAACCCATTTCATTAATTATAGTCAAAATTACAATTTTGCCCCTAGAAGTGTATTACAAGTGTCAGCCAATTCTGGCTTCTAGGGCACATATATCTAACAATCTCCCACTTGTCCTAAAGCCAATTGGCTACAAGTCTAAGTCCCATCTTCTCAAGGTGGGCTTCGATCTTCTGCTGGCCCAACGGCTTTGTAAGTGGTCTGCCACATTATCTGCGGAGTTGACTCTCTTTGACCTCAACGTAACCTTTCTCAAGGTAATCGCGGATGAGATGATATCGCCGCTCAATGCTTGGACTTCTGGTGAGACCTCGGCTCCTTAGCAAGGGCTATGGCGCCATTGTTGTCGCAGTAAAGAGGAATGGCATCTGATGGCATTACTCCAATTTCTGCAGCAAACTTCTTGTACCAGAACGCTTCCTTTGCAGCCTCTGATGCAGCTATATATTCTGCTTCCATGGTGGAATCTGCTATCACAGTTTGCTTGGAACTCTTCCAGCTGACAGCTCCACCATTGCACACAAACAGACTTCCAGATGTCGACTTTCGATCATCTATATCGAACATGAAGTCCGAGTCTGTGTATCCCTGAACTTGGAGTTCTCCATTACCAAAGACCAACATCATATCCTTAGTTCTTCTCAAGTACTTAAGGATACATTTCACAGAAGTCCAGTGTTCTTCACCTGGATTTGACTGATATCTGCTTGTGACACTCACAGCATGGGCTATATCAGGTCGTGTATATAGCATGGCATACATGAGGCTCCCTATTGCAGAAGCATAAGGGATCTTGCTCATGCGTTCTATTTTCTCAGGTGTGCTGGGGACATCTTCTTGGAAAGATGAATACCATGTCTGAAGGGTATTAATCCCCTCTTAGAGTTTTCCATACTAAATCTCTTTAGTACTTCTCTATGTACATCTTCTGTGAAAGTCCTAGCATCCTATTCGGTCTATCCCTATAGACCTTAATTCCTAGAATAAAGGATGCTTCACCTAGGTCTTTCATGGAGAATTCTTTGGACAACCACATCTTGACTGATGTCAACATGGGAATATGATTCCCAATAAGGAGGATGTCATCCACGTACAATACGAGGAAGACAACAGCGCTCCCACTGACCCTTTTGAAAACACATGGTTCCTCTTCATTTTTGATGAAATCAAACTTTTTGATCACATCATTGAAACGAGTGTTCCAGCTCCGAGATGCTTGCTTAAGTCCATATATGGACCTTTGCAGCTTGCAAACCTTGTGATCAGTATCACTGGATGTGAAACCTAGCGGCTGTTCCATATAGATATCTTCCTCAAGATACCCATTTAGGAATGCCGTTTTCACGTCCATTTGCCATATTTCATAATCGAAATAGGCTGCAACGGCAAGCAATGTGCGGATGGATTTTAGCATAGCTACGGGGAAAAGGTATCCTGATAGTCAATGCCTTCACGTTGACTATAACCTTTTGCCACCAGTCTAGCCTTGAATGTCTCCACATTCCCATCTGCACCAATCTTTCTCTTGAAGATCCATTTACACCCAATAGGTACTATACCTTCTGGTGGATCTACCAAGGTCCAGACTTGGTTTGAGTGCATCGAGTCGATCTCTGACTTCATTGCCTCAAGCCATTTCTCGGAGTCGATATCTGATATCGCCTCGTTGTAGGTTTTGGGATCATCACCATGAGCACCATTACCTATGAGGAACATTTCCTCTACGTCCTCTGAAATAATACCTAAGTATCTTTCAGGAGGACGGGAAACTCTTTCCGATCTACGAGGTGGAGGAGGTAGTGTTCTTATTGGCTCAACCTGATTTGGTTCCACTTGGTCCTTAGCTCTTTCCACTTGTGAGACTTTCTCATCAAGCTTAATCTGCTTTCCAATGCCACTATCTTGAATAAACTGTTTTTCAAGAAATATGGCATGTCGACTCACAATCACATTGTGGTCTTCTGGAATGTAGAAATAGTATCCTAATGACTCTTTAGGATATCCTATGAATCGAGCTCTAAAGGACCTAAACTCTAACTTGTCCGCTTGTTGTCTTTTGACATAAGCCGGACAACCCCAAATTCTGAGATGACTCAGACTTGGTTTCTTACCGTGCCATATCTCATACGGTGTGGTAGGAATGGTTTTAGAGGGAACCCTATTCAGTAAATAGATTGAAGTTAATAATGAATGTCCCCAAAGGAAATCTGGAAGGTCTGTGAAGCTCATCATGGATCGAACCATATCCAATAGAGTCCGATTTCTCCGTTCTGAAATCCCGTTGAGTTGAGGTGTTCCTGGTGGAGTCCATTGAGAGACTATGCCATTTTCCTTAAGATAGTCTAGGAATTCTCGGCTAAGATATTCACCTCCTCGATCTGATCGAAGAACCTTAATGGGTTTTCCAGTTTGTTTTTCTACTTCATGTCTGAATTCTTTGAACTTTTCAAAAGCTTCAGACTTGTGTCTCATAAGATACACATACCCATACCTAGACAGATCATCGGTAAAGGTAATGAAGTAGACAAAATTGCCTCTAGCCGGCACATTGAATGGGCCGCACACATCAGTATGTACTAGGGCAAGGAGATCTGTGGCCCTCTCCCCATGTCCAACAAAAGGGAGTTTAGTCATTTTGCCTTGAAGACAAGATTCACAAGTTGGATATGACTCAAAAGTTAATGGACTCAATAGCCCATTTTTCTCCAATTTGTTAATCCTATCTTCTGCTATATGACCTAATCTCAGGTGCCATAGATATCTGTCGTTTGGACTATCCCTAGGTCGTTTGGCATTCACGTTTTGCTCGATAGTTAAAATAGGTACATCAATATGCAACTGATAAAGACCATTAACAAGGAAACCATTTGCAATTTTATTTCTTTCATAAAGAATGTTACAATGGTCCTTAAAGAAGGTGATCACATAACCTTCTTGTGCTAAGCATGAAACAGAAATCAAATTCCTGCTAGCTGCAGGCACATAATAACAGTCTTTTAAAACTAAGTCTAAACCAGATGGTAATCGCAGAGGGTATGTTCCCACGGCTACTGCAGCAACTCTTGCTCCATTATCGATGCGTAGGATCATGTCTCCATCCCTCAGCCTCCTGCTATCCTCAAGACCCTGCATAGAAGTGCACAGATGAGCACTAGAACCAGAGTCAAGCACCCAATTGGATGCAGAAGAAACCGTAAGGTTAGACTCAATAACGAGCATACCTCCAGAAGGACCTTCCTTCTTGTTCTTCAGGGTGGCCAGGTAAGTAGGGCAGTTCCGCTTCCAATGGCCGTCGCTGTTGCAATGGAAACACTTTCCTTTGCCATCGACCTTCTTCTTCGGCTCTGCCTTCTTCTTCTTTGATCCTTCCACCTTTTGCTTTTTCACAGATTTTTTTTCTTTCATAAGACTTTCTTTTGGAAGAAGTCCGT
>QRFJ01001620.1:64601-189057 GCA_006176705.1 Cocos nucifera
ATGTAGTATCTGGCCTTATTGTCTTCGTCAATCCATTTTTCCAGAGACGCTCTCTGTTCAGTGGATGGACGAGCTGGTAAGGTGGGAGGGTCCTGGTCCAAAACATGTGTTAACTTCTCTGAACCCAAAACAATTTTGTAGTTCCTGAGCCAATCTTTATAATTGGGTCCAGTCAGTCTATGTGTGTCTAGGATACGTGCCAGTGGGTTGGACGCAGACATTTTCCTGTAGAGAGTCAAAGATTCTAGTTAGATACTGTAATTTTGACTTGACCAATTTGTTTAGGGATTTTATTTTTAAACAAATTAGCTCCCACTATTTTCTCGGATCCCTACACTCCCTCTGTAGAGATGCGAAAATCTCCGCGATTGATGATTTCTAGTGGGTGGTGCGGTCTCACCAACTGACTCATCACCTCACCTAACAGTTATTGGTGATGGGTTAGCCAATGAGTGAACAACTCTTGTTCAATGATTCTCTAATCATGGTGCACCCAAACTTGGTCTCTAATTCATGAATCTCACCGTATCCGGAATATTGATCCACTCCTTAGTTAAGTCAGACCCACCATTTGCATAGACTGGGTTCCTAATTGGGTCTCTCACCGTATCCGGAATATTGAGCCCAACTCATCCTCCAGCCCATAGCATCCAATGCCTAATAGACATGGTTGCATCTTCCCGGTGCAACTGAGCCACTGTATCCAGCCGAGAACAATCAACCCCGGGAAGGGCCCGCACGTCTACAATGGTGGAAGACCTCAGACTTAATCTTTTCTTAGGGAGAATTGATTCAGGTCTCATTAAACTAGACTTGGCTTAGTCATAACAATTATGACTAACCTAGTGGCATGGGTCAGCTCGGATTATTGACCACCTCAGATCAGAACTGTGTCAACAGATATGGCCAGGTAAGTGAGACCGGTGGAAGGAATATGCCGTTAACTCGCACAAGAACGCATTCAGGTCGAGTAGCTTCCAATTAAAAACCAGTCGGTCGTCTGTGCCAAACTTACCTTAGACACCAAATTGTTGAGTCAGAACCAATTGGGTTAGCCTACAATCCAGACTCTAACCTCTGAGCCTAATTAGGTCTTGCTTGATCGTGACTCGATCTTGACCCAGACTTAATCCTATTAGGCTGGTCAATTTAAGCATTGTTGATCCCATCTAACCAACTCTTGATTCGGTTTGATCAACCGCTTAGACCTAATTGAGCTACCCAAGCCCGAACCCAGTATTATGAATATGTCTTAGATCTGAAATTCTCAATTTTAGACCTAATTAATATTCCATAAACTTAATTCTTAATTAAGTTGGGTTCATAAACAAAATATGCACAATAAATCCTAGGGTTTCAGGATCTAGGGTTTTGCAGAAAGTAAGTTTTGGGTTTCTGATTAAGGACGAACACGCAGCACCCCTACACGTCATAAGAACACCCCATCGAATGGGAAGAGAGGGCCTTTAAACCCTTCTTCGTTCTTATGACCGGACGGCCAAGAGGAACGCCTTAATCAGGAACATGTAAATCTACAAAACAGTTATAGATCTATATCATATATCTCATATACAAATTTAGATCTAATCAAGGCATATTTTGCATACATCTCATGTATCAAATCATGCATGTTTTCAGATCTAAATTATCACATAATAATCTAAAAAATTAGATTTAAATTGATCTAATCAAAATAAATTCTAATCTAGACAATTATGTAGAACTATTCTACAACTAGTCTAGTCATGCATCTATCATATCTCATATGATATTTAAAATTAAATAATTTTTATTTGCTGTTTATCAGATGTTATTATAACACTTATAATATCAGAAAATAGTAAATAAGAAGATCTAAAATATGATTTAATCAGATTAAATCAAAGACATGCAAAACTATTCTATAGAACTATTCTATTCTAGAACTAGTCATGCATATCTTCATGTTCTTAGATCCAAATCATTTAATTTTAATTTTTCTGATTTCAGATCTGATCACATCTCATGTGACATCTGAAATCACTTTATTTTCTAATTAAAATAAAATTAAAATCAGATCTAAACAATTTTAGAACCATGGCTCTGATACCAGTTGAAGGGAAATCCTGATTTCCCGGTCCAGGTTCGTCCAGATCTGATTAGATCAAGAGATATATTTCAAAAATTTTCTCTTGATCTCAATCAGATCTTGATATGTTTCAGATCTGATTCTTATTATTTTAATAAATAAAATAAAATAAGATAAATTAAATCAAATTTAATTTACCTGATTTGGGTAATCCTATTACCCTGTAGATGATCCTGATTGCAGCGGAAGGTTCTGGATCTTAGCCACGCAAGCGCCTGGCCTCTACCGGTATCCACTCGGGTTGGATCTGGAGATCCTCTTCTTCTCTATCACACCTCCAAAAATCAGATCTGGATCTGATCTGGAGGATCTTCAAAACTCTTTTGAAGATCTGCAGTCGTCCTTTTGCAGCAGCGCAGCCTTCTTGCTTTTGATCGCCTTTCCTTGATCTGAATCGCACCAAACTAAGTCCAAAACACTTTTGGACGTGGAGAGCAAGGGGAGAAGAGACTATGGCATGGAGAAGGAGGGGAGAGGCAGCCTTGGGGCGTGTCTAATTAGCATTGGAATTAGGGTTGGGCGCAGGGTCTTATTTATAGACCTCTTGTGATCCAACTCCTCTTCCTCTCAACCAATCACAACCCTTTGTGAAATCAGATCTAAATCTGATTGGTTGGAATAGAGACCCCTGGATTCCTCCTTAGAGGGCGCCTAAGACCAGTCAAACTGGATTCTTAGTAGAACTCTGATTGGAATCCAAAAGGGAGGTGGAGTCCTTGTCCAACAAGGACTCCTAGGCGCCTCCTACTTGGGCTCACGCCACCCTTGGCGTGCGCCCTTCTCCTTGCCAGGTTCTGGCAGGGGGACAGGCCCCCACCAGCTCTCCAATAGGTGCATGACATGTGGTCAAAAGTCAAAGGGTCAATGGTCAACGTTTGACCAGTCAAAGGTAGACTTTTGACCAAAGTCAAAGAACAAGAAATGGCAGGTGACCAAAAATGGCAGGTAATGTCTTACAAATAAGACAACCTATTCTGACTTGGACAACCTCCAGTCAGACCATATGAAGGCCTCTGATTGAGCACAAACTCCTTTGGCTCAGTCAGGACAACTTATTTATGATAGTAAAAGAAGAACGTTAGGTTCAATCGAGTGCTAGCACGATTTCCTTGAACCTAATTGAATCTCATTCAGATCAATTGAACTAGATCAGTTCAATTGATGATCACCAGATTCAAACCCTTGTTTGTGTGACCCAGTTAGGTTCAGTTCTGTATGGTAATGGGATATGTCATGATCTCTATCATAGACATCATCGAAACTCCTTTCGATGGATCAGAACTCTTCTGATTCGAACAGCTAGAATGATCGATCATCTAAATCATTCTAATTGCTCCCAAAATCCACCAGTGACACCTAGCAGTATATGGTGGCAACCCATCAGAGCTGAATGCGAACCTCTTGGTGCAGCTACCTGTGTGATTAAGTTCTTCTATCTTGAGCCCCGATCAGATTAGGGTTAAGGTGAACTCGTCAAACCCTAGTTCTGTCATATGATGTAATCATTCGATTCGAGTCCAATGTGAAAATCTAAATAGAAACTCTTTCTATTATTTCACTCTGCCATGGCCATGGGATTTCTGGACTTGATTCTCATGATCATCATAGGGCTGCTCCTCTACCACCGAGGTAGATAGATTCCCATCTTGATGCAATCCAGTTCCTACAATGAACATGCTATAGCCAACATACACCTCAGGGTTCCATATGGCTAGGAGACCGAGTAATGGTGTAGTCAAACTATAACACCCTCAAGGTGAACTGCCGATGCATCTCAGGTCAAAGAACCAGACACACTACTGCAGCATCGAGTCAGTCATTGACGAGAAGGTAGACTTCCTAATGACTACTCGAGGTGGTCACGCTCAGTGCCCTCGTTCTCTAACGAGTACCTGTACTTTCGCTCCGGTGTCTCCACACCGTAGACTTAAGACTCATCTACTAAAGAGAAGCGATCGTACACCAACCTTCCGGATCAATCACCATCCTCGTGATGATCCTATGGTCGGGAGCTGTTTATAAGTTAATAATGATTATTCATGTCTTAAATTTTCAACTCTTGAAAATATGAATTATCATTACCATTAACTCAAAGGATGTATCACAGACACTAAATACACATATGTGATAGAAAATAACCCATTTCATTAATTATAGTCAAAATTATAATTTTGCCCCTAGAAGTGTATTACAAGTGTCAGCCAATTCTGGCTTCTAGGGCACATATATCTAACACTAACCCTATGGGGACACCATAAAGGGGTTAACCCTGTGGGGATCCAATGTGGCTACGTACTGCCCTTCATCCACAAATGAGCTATAATGGGGCTAACCCTTCAGGGACCATACGAAACGAAGGGGCTAACCCTATGGGGACCCCACCCAGCCACATGCCGATCTTCATCGATAGACAAATTCAACATAAACAGTAGTCCCATAAGAATAAGCAATATTGCAAAAAATATTCTATTCATCGAGTTTGTGCAAGCTCATTACAAGATGAGGTTCATCACAACAAAAAAGGAGAAGATACAAATCTCCTAGTAGGCGATGTGGAGCTCTGTTGCTTCCATCAACAAAACTTCGATGACCAAATGGACTCCCCACATGAGGTTGACAGCGGTGCAGCTCCACTGTATCTAGAGGCATGTTCTCCTTCATGATGCTCCTCCAAAAAAGGTGGCAAAGTTGGGAGTACCCAACATTAGACCATGCCCTTAGAGAGGCCTGATCACCTCTCCATGGGGCGTGAGGCAAAACAGCACCTGGCCCTCGCCACATCAACTCCATCGCTGGCACAGCAACATTTTTTGATGTCTCCCAAGCCAACTCTAGCCTCTCTATATCCTGCTCCCTAGACATCCCCTCTAGCTAGTCAACAACTAGCAAAATCCCATGACAGTGGATGAAGTGGAACCACCACTACATTGTGGGAAGTTAGCAAGTGCCAACCTCAATTAAGTAGCCTATCTGCACCCTCTAACAATACAATAGCTGTCGATCCAAGAAAGACCTTACAGATCAAGCCACCCGAGAGTCTGAAAAGCTGTCTTTCCTAATAAACCATCACCATCGAAATACCTTAGGTATTAAATGCCTTGGAGAATACAACCACTCAGTGCTTGATCTTTTGGCAGATATTTTAATCCCAGCTAGAATCTTTGAAGGTACAAGGTAGGTGCCAAATGCCCTTGGAGCCTATGCCATCGCTAGGATTAGCAGACTGATTTGTCTGGAGATATCTTGGCCATGGCTAAGACCTCCATAGCTATCGACATCGACAAGATTGGTGGACTGATTCATCCGAAGTTATCTTGACCATGGCTGAGACCTCCATAGTCATCTACATCGATGAGATCAATAGATTGATCTATCTGATGATATCTTAGCAATGGTCAAGATCTCCATGAATATCCACATTGATAAGATTGATTGACCGATCCATCTAGAGATATCTTAGCTACGGTCAAGACCTCCATTGCCATGTACATCAATAAGATCGATAGATCGATCCAGTTAAAGATATCTTGGCCACGATCAAGATCTCTGTGGCCATTAACTTTGACTAAATTGATAGACCGATCCAACTAGAGATATCTTGGCTATGGCCAAACCTCGGTAGCCATCTACATCGATAAGATTGGTGGATGGATCCATCTAGAGATAACTTGGCCATGATCAAGACCTCTATGGTCATTAACTTTGATGAAATCGACGAACCGATCTGCCTAGAGATATCTTAACTATAGTTGAGAGCTCCACGGCCATCTACATTGACAAGATTGATGGATTGATCCAACCAGAGATATTTGGCCATGGTCGAGACCTCCATGGCCATTGACTTCAATGAGATTGATGGACTGATCTACCCAAAGATATTTTGGCTAGGATCTAGACCTCTACAGTCATTTACATCAACAAGATTGGTGGATCGATCCATCTGGAGATATCTTGGCCACAACCAAGACTTCCATGGCCATTGACTTCGATAAGATCGATGGATTGATCTGCCCAAAGATATCTTGGCCATGGCTGAGACATTCGAAGCATTCTACATCGACAAGATCGATAGATTGATCCATCCAAAATATCTTAGCCATGGTTGAGACCTCCACGGCTATCAACGAGATCGGCGGACTAATCTATCTAGAGATATCTTGGCCATTGCTGAGACCTCTGAAGTCATCAACAACAAAGAAGTTAGAGATTCGATCTCAATGTTTAAAACACAAGCTAGTGGACTCCGACACATCGTAGAAAGTGCATCTAGACATGATAAATACAAGAGTCAATTTTATTTATCTACTAAAAGTTTTATATTTGTAAAAAGTGCCAAGAAGAAGGCACCGATTATAGAGATAAAGATGAAGATTTAATCCTTATCTGATAAAAAGGCCTTGACCTCATCATCATAATTATTGGGATCAAGATGCTGGAGGTCTAGCTACAGAAGCATCCACCCCAAGTGGGTCATACAATCCTTGAGACCTTGTGATAAACACATGAATTAGGATACTAGAAGCACTTGATTTATTATTAATTTGATCATTATTATTAAGAATTTGATGCTTCTTGGTCTTTTTTTAGGTAAATTGAAGATTGGGCCCATCAAAATCCAAATTGGCTCAGATCCGAGTGAACCAAGCAACCAATTCAAGGGCTAGGTGCAACCATTTAAAGGATAAGTCATGATCAATGGCTAGAAAGCAACTTCTCCAAAGCTAATGGCTCACATTGAAGGTATCACTCCAGAAACCCTAGAAGCAGTCTAGGTGCCACATCTAAAGCCCTTGAGAAGTGCCACCCCAACTACTATTAGCATGGATTATTGTGTGTGGTGCTCCATCAACACATGAAGAAACCAATTAGGGATGTGCAAGAAATCAAAAGAGGCGCTAATCTTTTTGCCACATCAAAGACTCCATGCTATCAAAGGCTCCTCATGCCCCATCCAAGACTCCCTCTCTTAATCAAACACTTCCTCATGCATGCCCTCTTTCATGCTAAAAACCACCTTCCTTTCCCATGTGCCTCTCCAAATAATATGCCACCCCACTCCTTCCTTAATTCCCCCACACATCAACAACTCCTTTCATGCTTCCTTATTTTCTTCACGTGCTCACATATCTCTTCATGCTAATCCACTTCTTCTCAACACCCCAACTCAAAGTTCCCTCATTCCTTAAAACTCTTCCATGCCTCCTCTCTCTACTAATCTCATGCGCCCACCTCTTCATACGCCACAAACCCTAGCGCCCCCCAAAGTTTCCAACTAAAACTCACGCCTCCACAAACTCCATGCAGCCAAACATCTTTAATTCTCCATGCACAACCCCTAATTCACCTCAAGTTCCATGCACCCTAATTCTTCATGCAAAACCCTTTCTCACTCAAACTCTTCCTCATGTGTTCCCTCTTTCATGCCATCATGTGTCACCTCCAAACCCTAGAATCCCACTCCCTCTTTTATAAATTTATCCTTCATGTCTCTTCCTTCTCAAAAGATCTAAACGCCCTCAAACCTCCACCCTTTCCTCACATCCTCTCCCTTGCTGCCATCCTCCTCCCCATCTGCATGCCTCTCCTCTCTCCTTCATCCTCCCATAGCTACCATCCCCTCTCTCTTTTTCTTCTTTTCTTCCTACAAGTTAGAAGCAAGAAGATGGCAATAGCAAACGGTATCTTTTCCATGCATGGCTAGAGGCTCAAGTCTTCAAGGAATAGATTGATTCTTTCAATTTCAATCTTGTACTTTTCTTTTATGTAATTAGATGAATTTGTAAGTTTTTCTGTATGAGTTTTAATCAATAAATTTTTGAGTTACCTTCAAGATTATGGTGCTAAATTTTTATATGTTAATCTTTAAATAGTTTATGTGATCATTAGCATGGATTGTAATCAAGGAGATACAGTCCGTGCTCAAGCAAAATAGACTATCTTAAGGATTAACTCATAGATCTATTTATCTATTTGATTTAAGATTCTTCTTACATTTTATGTCTGAATAGCTTATACTTTAGGAAGACAGACTGTGATTAGGAGATACGATCTATACTCGAATGAGATAGGTTATAATCAAATATGAATATAAGATGTCTTAATCAACTGATCTAATTTTTTTTTAAAAAAAAATCCAAGATTGTAGTTAAAGATGAATCGAAACCCTGAGACTTTTTCTTATCTCATACCTTGCTAAGCTTTTATTTTCTTTTAATCAAGTAATTCTTTAATCATTGAAATTTGCTAAAATATAGCTTTTTTGATTTTATTCATCACTATTTTGCAACTAACTTAACCTTTTGATCCCTGTGGATTCAACATTTGATGCATGCTATACTATTATTTAATTGTATCAGAGTTCTTTTATCTTTGATCGCTCTCACGACAAGAATGTATCAAATTTTGGTGCCATTATCGAAGATCAATAGCACCATAGTAGCAATATATAAAAAAATAAAAAAAATATATTCTACTTTTTATTCTTAATCAACTGCTTTATTTGTTTAATTATCTTTTAGATTATTTGCTTTGTTTATTCCACTCAAACCATACATTTTATTCTTCTTACTTTAAATAGATGAATAGAAAAAGAAAAAAAGTTCCATTGCATAATACTTAAGTAAAGTAGGGAAATAAATTAAAATTTAAAAGCATTTCACTTGTGCCTGGACATCTTGCTTCTTTTGCATTGCATATCCATAAAATACTTTAAGTGTTAGATGTATGCCCTAGAAGCCAATCTGGCTGATACATTAATCCTTTTTAGAATATAATTTTATACTTGACTTAATTAATTTGGATAGTTAATTCCATTCATGTAGTTAATATACCCATAAATTATTCAAAGAATTAATAAGATGATAACACATATTCTTAAGAGTTTAGAATTTGAGGCATGTGTCATTGATGGTTAATTCTCAAATTGCTTTCGATCGCAGGATCATCATGGGGGTGGTAATTGATTTAGTAAGATTGGTACATAGATTGCTTTTCTTTAGATAGAAGAATCTTAAAACTATAGTATAGAAATATTGGAGCAAAAGTGTAGGTGTTTGTTGGAAAATAAAGGTATCGAACATGAAGTCACTTGGATGTCTATTTACTCATCAATGATATTTTTGATGCTACAGTGGTGTGACTTATCCTTAGACTTGCGGTGCCTTAGCTATTCACAGTATGGTTGCTATAGTTTAACTACATCATAACTTGATCTTCTAGTCATATGAAGTCTTGAGGTCTATGTTAGCTGCAGTAGATTCATTGTAGGAATTAGGTGTGTACTTAGATGAGATCTATCAATCTTAGTAGTTAAGGAGTAGTCCTATATGATTTATGAGATTAAGTTCGGAAGACTTTAGTCAGAGCAGTGTGAATGATGAAAAAGAGTTTCTATCAGATTTCATAAATGAATTCAAGTTGAATAAATCTTACATATGACAGATGATGGAATTTGATGAGTTTTTAATAACCTCCATCTTATCGAAACTCATGATAGAAGAACTAAATTATACAATAACTATACCTAGAGGTTCATCCTTCTATTTTGTTGGATTGCTATTACATGCTGCTAGACGTCACTAGTGCATTGTAAAATCCATGAGAATTATTTTGATAGTCAATAATTTTTGATTGACGAGTTGGAATTATTTCAATCCATTGAAAGAAATTTCAATAATATTTTGATGTAGATCAAAATATATCTCACTACCAGACATAATAGAACCTATGGGGTTGTGCACAAAAGGAATCTTAACTGATTGAAAAGAGTCCCTCTAGACTGAAACTCTAGAGTCCCACTGGACTGGGACTTTATCAAATCGTATATGGTCTCAATTATCAATTTGATTGATAACTGGACTAAAATATAAAATTTACATTTAGGACTTATTAAGTGTTAGTATGTTATAGGAGGACTAAATTATAATTATTGCATATTATTTAAATTGATTAATTATTAGGTTTGAGTCCTAATCAAATTAAATTAGATTTAATTTGATTAGATTTGATTTGAGTTTGACTCAAATTAGGTTTCATAAATCTAATGAGATTAGACCTAATAGATCTTACACCTAATCCAATCTAGATTAGGTTTGACCTAATCTTTAGCAAATGTTGCTAAATTATTTGATTGGATTAAATAATTATGTTGAGTTATAGTCAAATTAAATTTAAATTTAATTTGATTCAATTTGGTTTGAGTTTGAATCAGATTAGGTTTTATAAATGCAAAATGATTTTGGATTTAGTTAAGTACTTGACTTATTAACAAACTCAAACTAGTTTGGATTCGAACCCAAACCAGATAAGTGTTTAACCATCAGAAGGACTCCTCCCCTTTGAGATCTTATGCCCCATATGCTTTCACGTTGGTTTTTGGCATGGAATAGAGAGTGGGTGTGGAGAAGAATGGTGGCAACTAGGAGTCCTAAATTCCATGGACTCTTTAAACCCTAACCTCTCTTTGAATTAAATAGGAGAAAGATGGCACCTCCCATGAGATAAGGTCATCATGAGATGCCCCAAGAGGAGTGATGATGGAGATCAAGGAGGGACACGGAAGGCTTTTTGGTGTGGGATTTTCAACATGAAAAGGTTGGATGCCTTCTTCCTTTATCCTTTTGTTCTAACAACCAAGGGTTGGTTGTTTGAAGGTAACCCCCTTCTCTCCTTTATCCAAATACTTCCTCTTAATTTTTTACAAAGATGTTGAAGAGTTGGATATGAATAAAATTAGATTTGATCTGATTTTTATTCTCTTCCTCTTGGTCCATGAGATGGCCAAAAGGTTCTCCTCTTCCTCTCCTTAGATCTAGTTTAAGGGTTGGACAAGAAGGAAGAACAAGAGATCTGATCTCTTATCTTCTTTAGTAGATATTTGATTTTCTCTTGAGAAGGGAAAAAGAAAAAAAATTAGATCTGATCTAATTTTATTATCCTCCTATAAATCTATTTGATTCTCTTAAGAAGAGAATCAAAAGATCAAACCAATTCGATAATCTAGGGAGCGATCTATGTAAGGAAGCTAGCACCCTAGTGAGATTGAGTCTTCCTAATCAGATTAGCCTCGAAGGATACCTATAGAGGTTGGACACTTGTGCGATTATGATGCAACCTTGAAGACAACCACAGACCATTGGATCACGGTGAAGATCTATCTACACAAAGGTATGAAATTCATATTCTATTTTAGATTTTTAATCTTGTAATTAATGATGATGCCTGGTTTATTTTGAAATTTAATCTCTATGCATGCCTATTAGATTAGATCTAATATTTGATCTGAATGTTTGCAATTATCCTGATATAAGGTTGCCCTGGCATAATGGTTGAATGTTATGCTGAATGGTTATCCTAGAACAATGTTGATAATTTAGATCTAAAATTTTTTTCCACCATAATTTGATTTTGATTTAAAATTTTTGAAATTTCTACATACATATCGAAACTCATGAGATGGAATTTTCTTTAAGTGGTATTAGAGCCATCTCATTAATGCAAGGTTGAAATCTATATTTTAGATCTAAAAATTATTTTCAAATATGAAGATCTAAATTTTATTTGATCATGAAGATGATTTCAAAGCTAAAAATTTGATTTCTAGATCTAAAATTAAGAATGTTTATGATCGAAGAGATGGATTAATAATTAAATTTAATAATTATTAAATTAGATTTAATAATTATTGATGCAAAATCTGGTTGACGCCAGAATTGGATGGAGTTAGAGAAGCTGAGGTCGCCGTCAGGACCTACGAAAGAAGTCTAAACTAGAGGAGGAGTGGCTCCAGTAGGATCCTCCGATGGTCAAGTCAGCTCTTTCGGTCGACAGAAATGGAATGCTCAATAGAGAAAGCAACAAAATTTTAGGATGGAGGAGAGAGCACGAAGCCTGTAACAAACTGATGGTGACAGTCGGTTGATGGCAAAACTGGTTGGAGTTGGAGAAGCCGAGGTCATCGTTGGGACCTACAAAATAAGTCCAAACCAAAGGAGGGGTGGCTCCGACATGACCCTCCGATGGTCAAGTCAGCTCTTCCAGTCAATAGCAATGGAATGCTCAATAGAGAAAGTAGCAGAATTTTGGGATAGAGGAGAGAGCCTAGAGAAAATGTATATGGAGGGTCTTTTTTATAGACAAAGTCTTTAACAAACTGATGATGACAGTCGCAACTACTGAGTAGTGGGCCATTCAAGCCATGTAGAATTTGTTACAGAGGGTAGTGCCTATTGTCGTGATGTGCCAATTGAAGTTCGAACAGGACAACTGTAGGCGATGGAGCGTCCCTCACTGATGTTGTTCTAGAGGAGCTCGAAGGTTCTCATAATCAACCGTGCATGGGTCATCATTCATTGTATTGAGAGTCAGTGCTCAGATCCTTCTGAGCAACTAAAAGTAGTTTAGAAGGAGTTCGTTAGGAGGAGGGGTCCAAGAGAAGTCTGACAGGTGTAGAAGTCCAGTCAAAGGAGAAGTCCATAAGGAGTTCGATCGGTGGAGAAGTTCAAAAGGAGTTCGATCATCTGGGGTGGAGGAGCTCAGCCACCTCAGCCATTCAAACTCATCCAGGTGAAGTCTAGAGGGAGGCTGCAAATTCGATCAAGGATCAATTTTGATCGTTGCTATCGGATGAGATCATTCAGTAATTAGATATTTGGCCGAACTTCGGTAGGTGTAGGTTTGCCTCCAACAATAGTCCCCCCACTCCCGAGTTTAAAGTTCGAAGGGAGTGTAGATGCAGCTGTCGGAGTTCTTTTTAGTTTTTTGCATTCATCGCGATGAGATGTTTTGATGTTTACCATGCTAGCATCGAAGCTCTTTAAATTTAAAATGATTTTGAGAAGATGGCCCTTCAAGCTTCCTGCTGCAACACTGCCTCAGGCGTGATGCAATTAAGGATTCGCCCGTAGCCATCACTCTACCATGACGAGCGGGACATGTGGCACTCACGGTCTAGCTGAACAAGATCTATTATCATAACCATCTCGAGCTCCCCTTGGCTATTTAAGACCTTCTTCCACCTTCGAAACACATTCTTGTCGGAGTCTTCTTCTTCCTTTGGCACCCGTTCTTTTTCCATCTGAGATCTTCAATCCCTCCCTTCATCTTCCTTGGTTTCAAACGTTCCTCTGTCCGATTCTCGTTGCCCTCATTGCCCCTATGTCATTCTTAACCAGCTTAGGTCAGCCCCTCAACACCCGCTTTCAATTACTCTTGCCCCTTTTACTTCTTGTTCTCTTGATTTTTCCATACAAGTTTTTGTACTTCATTTTTCCTTGCTTTTCAAGATTTTTCAAGGGGTTTACTTTGATCTGCATGTCTTTCAAAACTTTCCAATCCACTGGTTCCTAGAGCTCGTTCGAATTGACCTTCCTAGCCCTACCCTCCTAACCAAAGTTAAGCCTAGGAACATGTCCCATCAGCCTTTCATTTCGGACACCATCCCTTCCATCCTCATCCTGAATGACCTCTCCCTGATCAGGATACAATATGGCATCCCACCGGAGTACGACCTTGAGATCCCAGGGTCAGATGACCATGCCAGTTTGCCTCCGACTGGTCGATTTTGTTTGTATCTTGAAGTCTTGCATGTCGGGCTTCGACTTCCACCACCTTCCTTTGTAGTCATCCTATTTCGCCTTTTGAACATCTTCTTTGCCTCCATAGTATTGAACTCCTTTTGGTTAGTAATTAGTTTTCTTTTCCTTTATCGCCTGACTGAAGTTCAGTCGATAGTCTCTCTGTTTCAAAATTTCTACACTTCCAATGTCATCCTTCCACAACGGATTGGTGATACTTCTTTCCTCAGTTTGGTAAGAAGGAATTATTGAAAGGTGCCCCTTCTTCCATTCATAACTAAAAGAAGTACTTCTTCATCTAATCCTCCATCCTGTTGCTTGACCTTCCTCCCTGGGGCTTCCTTAGGAAATCCATCCATCAAGCTCCTAGCTTAGATGGAGCTGACCTCGAGTCTTCTAATAGAATCAAGGCATACCGAGCTCCTAGTCTCCCCAAGCTTTTGAAGGAATAGACCTTATTTAACCTTGGCCTGAGCCCTCTTGATCCTGCCGCTATTAAATGTATTTGTATACATGTATGGACTCTTATAAAATTTGATGCATACATCGATTGATCACGATTCTTTCTTTACTGCAGAAATGGACTCCGATGCCACTGGGAGGCTCTCCAAGGGCCTTTATGCTAGGAAGAGAAAGGAAGCGGCTCCAAGCAAAAGCTCAAAAAGGGTGAAGGTCAATGGCCTTAGCTACGAGGTCCCGTATATCCCCACGGTCGCTGAAGTCACTCTGAGTGAGGTCCTTTCAATCACTAGGGAAAACGTCCAAGGTGAAGGCCCTCAACCTCCTGCAACCTCGGGCCTCCACGCTGGAGGGTCAGTGCCAGAGCCCCTCATCGAGAGGGTAGGAGGGGTCAAAGATGACCTAAAGAAGAAGAGGGCCATCATCGCGAAGATGGTCCAGAAGGCTCGTTCGGGTAGGTCGAGCAATAGCGGCGGTGATGATCTAGGGGCGGACCCCTTCAGCAATCTGGAGATCATCCAGAATCTAATCGACAAGTTTGCTATGCCCGAAGTGGTGGACTGCCTAGCCAACCTCTACCAGATGCAGTTCGTTTGGGAATCTCTTGAAATCTTCCTCAAGGTAGTCATCTTGCCGCATTTCTCTTTTATCATATATATGTATTTATCCCTATTGCTTTTTATCTGACTGTAACTCATCCATGGCAATCGGGCCATCACATACTGGCCCACCTCAAGAGGATAGATCGCTGGGAGGCGGAAGCATCGAGGGTCCTAGGAGACCTTCGGGCCGAGGTCGATAGCTTGCAAGGAAAGGTCACCGAGGCCAAGCACCTAGTGGAGGAGAAGGCGATAGGAAATGAGAACCTCCGAGGGGTACTTCAAAAGGAGGAGCTCATCTCGACTGGGCTTAAGGCTGCATTGGTCCTGGAGGAGGGGAAAAGGAAGGAGGTTGAGGCCAGAGTCGATGAGCTGGAGGCTCAAATGTCGAAGTCCACTTCAAAGGCGGCAACCCGAGCCATGGAGGGTTCAAAGCCTCCTCTAAAATGAAGGACTTGAACATCGCATTCAGCTAGAAAGCGTTCATAAAGGACTTCGTACTCTGTGAAGGCAGGGTGGCCCAGAGGTTTTCTGAGCTTGACTCAGCTCTTGGAAGAGGAGTTCGATGAAGAAGCGGAACCGTCCGGAGCTATAGCTGACTCCTCTCTCATCGAAGTGGTCTCTGACTCCTCTGAGCCCACTGTCGAGGTGCCCAAGCCCGCACAGGAGCCTAAGGTCGCTACCGAAGTATCGACTAAACCCACTCCCGAGCCCATGGCTGTCCCTGGAGTGCTGAGCTCCCCCATTGCTTCCCCTCGAAAGGTCGGGAGCCTTTGATAGTTGTATATTATTATTTTATTTCTTTTTTTATACCTAAAAGTTTTTAGTTAAATGAAAGTGAACTTACTTTTGTCCATGCCTTTTCTTATATTGGTGGTGTGCCATGTGTTATCCAGAATCCTTCCAATAATCAGAGTCATAACCCCCCATCCCCAGTCGATGCCGACCCCTTACCTCAGGGAGTTTTGCTGAGACCTCTAATAAAAAGCTTAAAGAAGGAAGTACACCACCTAAAGAGGAAGTTGAAGAGGGTAGAGGATGACCCTCAAGCTTCTCAGAGGAATGCTTCGGAGGCGACCAAAGAGGTCACTCGCCTCCATAATATGCACATGAAGGACTCCACGAGCTTCAGCATCCAAAAAAATAGTTTCAAGAAGGAGATCATCGAGCTTAAGAAAAATGCCAGTGATAAATCCTAGGCACTAACGATGAAGATCAGCTCTCTCAAAGTCGATCTTAAGGCGGCGAAAGAGAAGATCCATCTATTGGAGAGGAGTTCATCGTGGTCTATCTATAAGGCTCGGTATGAGTGGGATTGATCGTAGAGGTTCTCCATGCTTAAGAAGCAACTGCATGACGCTGAGCTCACTTATGATACCTATCAATTGGATTGGAGTGAGAGGATATCCCAGCTTAAGCAGAGGCTTTATGCTGCTAACAGCGAGGTAATCTGACTCCAAAAATAACTTGATTGTTATCACCAATCCGATGCGAGTGGGGGATCAGAGCAGGTTGCCTCCTTAACGATGGCTCTGGGCAAGCTTTTGGAAGCAGTGGGGAGGGAGAAAGCCGAGGTTCGATGGCTGAAGATCCAGCTATCGTATGAGCAGCAAGCCATTAAGGATGCCAAGGCTGAGTCAGAGGTCCTAAGGAAGCAGCGGTGGAAGCTTGAGGACAAGTTCAGGCATGTTAACAGAATGTATATAGATAGTCTACATAAGAAGAAGGAGCTTGAGGAGGAAATCCTTAGGCTAAAGCAATCTCTTATGATGATGGGGGTCGATAGCCCAAAGTTTGAGGGTTCTGGGCTTCTTTAGGACTTTATTATTTTTTCTTTTCTTTTGTTGTACATGATCTCATGGACCTTTACTTTATAATGAACTTCAATTTTAATGAAGAAATATTCTCTCCGATTATCTTTTTGCTTTGTTTTTATTCTATGCTTGTTGATTTTTTCATTTCTCTCTTCTATTTTGACATTCGTTAAAGTGATTGTCGAAAAAGTAGTTTTTCTCCTATCTTTTCATAACCAGAGATTTTTCACCTGTGTTGGGATGGATATATCCTTTCATATTCTACTCCATTAAATTTTCTTCATTCTTTCATCGAGATGAGGTCCTTCCTCTTACCTTAGCTAATTGGAGGTCATTGTTTATGTCAAGACAAGGTTCTCCTCCTATTCTTGATATGGGTGTAGGAGGACATTAGGATCATTGTTAGGGCTTTTTCTCTCATCTCGTCTTAAGTTAACGAGGCCTTTGACTTTGCTCATATTAGGATGAGGTCCTCCTCCTATTCCTAACATGGCTGTAGGGGCACATTAGGACCATTGTTAGGATCTCTCCTCTCATCTCGTCTTAGACTAACGAGGCCTTCAAGTTTGCTCATGTTAGGATGAGGTCCTCCTCCTGTTCCTAATATGACTGTAGGGGCACATCAGGGCCATAGTCAAGGCCTTTCCTCTCATCTCAACTTAGACTAACGAGGCCTTCGACTTCGCTTATGTTAGGATGAGGTCCTCCACCTATTCCTAACATGATTGTAGGGGCACATTAAAGTCATTGTTAGGATCTCTTTCCTCATCTCATCTTAGATGAATGAGGTCTTCGACTTCGCTCATGTTAGGACGAGATCCTCCTCCTATTCCTAACATGACTGTAGGGGCACATTAGGACCATTGTTAGGACCTCTTCCCTCATCTCATCTTAGACTAATGAGGCCTTCGATTTTGCTCATGTTAAGATGAGGTTCTCCTTCTATTCCTAACATGATCGCTTTTGATTATTTTGGGGAGTTATTCCCCATCATCACATGATATTTGCAACAAAAACAATCATATTGAAATAGAGGAGTTTTATTTGAAGGCGAATTACTGGTAGTACATTTTTAAATTTTTTGAATTCCAAGGTTGTGAGAGTATTGCTCCTCCAAGCTCCTTCAAGTGATAAGTTCTGGGCCGGACGACCTCCTCTATTTCATATGGGCCTTCCAAATTTGGAGCAAGCTTTTCTTGATTTTGAGGTTGTGAAATAGCCACTCACCGAAGTACCAAGTCCCTCGCTTTGAATATTTTGCCTCTGACTTTAGAGTTGTAGTAACGAGCTTTCTTTTGCTTATAGGCTACCATCCGAATGTGAGCTTTTTTTTTCTTCCAACAAGTCGAGGTTAGCCCTAAGGTCCTATGAGTTATGCTGCTCACTGAATGTCACGACTCGTGCTGATGGGAGTTTGAATTCTATTGGGATGATCGCTTCTATTTCAAAAGCTAAGACAAATGGGGTCTTCTCAATTGGCGATCTTTGAATAGTTCAGTATGACCAGAGCACATGCTAGAATTCATCCATCCGAGTCTTCTTTGTTCTTTCAAGTCTTGCTTTGATATCCTGCAGTAGGGTTCTAGGATTTCAGGACTAGATCTTAAAACTTTTCTAGATCAGCAGCGAAAGACTCAAAATTAATCTAATTAATTTTAAATATTAGACAATCCCTAGATATAAGATTATATTATATGATTATTGCATGGTATTTAAATCTAAAATTAAAAATAAATAAGAAGAAAAGGTTGATCACATCAACCTAGATCTACACTACATCTCATGCATGTATAAAAAAAATAATAGATCAAATATATTACCTAAGGGAGTTAGACATTCTAACTCACTGGTTCAGGCTTGATGATGAAGTTACAAGCTGTACACATGTCCGGCCTTTAGGATTCGTTCACACGAGCCCATGATCATGATAAAAAATCTAGATGCTGAAAATTAGCACAGTATGCTAGTACTGCGCTGATCTTTTTTTGATGGTTGATCATATCCCTCTTTTCTTTTAGATTGAACTCTTTCAAAGAGGAGAAGGAGGAGAAGAGGTTTTGGATGTGAGACACCCTCAGAAAACCCAAGGAAGAAGGAAGGGAAGAGATGAATACAGCAACCCTAGAAGAAGACCCCCTTCTTCTTCTCTTTGCTCTCACCTAGACACCTAGTTTTATATCTATTGAATCTCAATGCCCAGAGGTTCTCTCTCCCTGATTTTCACACACCTCAAAGCCCTCTCAAAGATATATAGCTCACAAAAATTTTAAGCTAAAATTCATTCAAAATATATAGGAAAAGAAGAGTCCTTGTCTAGGTCAAATACTAGACAAGGAAAGGTCAAACAAGGCAAGTCAAGGGGCGCCCAACTCTTGGGTGCTCCCTCCATAATTTTTGGCACGTACCAGCAAGAAAAGGCACACAAGAAAAGGGGTTTCTCATGTAGAATAAGAGAAAAATTAATTGGGAGAGGGGGCGGCACCTTTTGGGAAGAGTTCGGGTTTGTTAGGATTCTATCTCATAGAATCCAATATCAAACAAACTCCTTCTTTGACTTGGTCTTCTACCCAATTACTATATGAGAAAGAGAGGGAGAGAGGGGGCATACATGAAGATTAGAAAGAAAAAGATTTTTTATTAAAAATACCAAAAAAATAGGCATGGGAGCATTGGGACTAAGGTGGCACAAGGAGGAATCCTAGTCTTACTAGGATTCTACCTATGACTTGGTCAAAGCGGTTTCTTAAACCAAATTGAACCAAAACCAACTCAACCAAATTAAATTAGGTTCTAACCCAATTAATGGTTTAATTAAATCAAATTTAATTCTAATTTAATTTTTTAATCAAATTAGGAAATTGGGTTGACCTAAGTCCTAGTTAGGCTAGGACTAGTTTTTCCTTGCACTTGACTTACCCAATAAGTCAATTGGACTTGATCCAATCAATTCCAAACTAAATATAATTAAATTATATTTAATTAGACTTAATCTCAACCCTTTGGCTTAATCAAATTAAGTCAATTAGTAATTGAGTTGCTAATTAATCCTTCTACAATACTTGCACTAGGTTAAACATCAATCATATTGATCGTTTAACCCTAGAACGATTCTCAATCGTTGATCAACCATCCGATTAGATCATGAGCTCTAATGTATGTGACCTCATAGGTACGAACCTAGTTGGTAGCATAGGAGTAAATTTTTATACCAATCGAAGTAAACATCTTGCAATGATACTCGATAGCTGGATAGATTGAATGTGTAGAACACTATCCTTAGAATCCATGCGGATATAGTTTCCATATAATTCATCCCCTTGACCAAAATGCTCATAAGACATTTCAGAGTTCAACTGTCAACTCTGAATAGATTGTCCACGTTGTATTTCAAAATATCAAATCTATCTAATGGATTATCCTGGCCAAGGTTTTGCTATATTGAAATACAGTGATACATTCTTCTCCAACTCTTGGAGTGGTCAATTCCATCTTAATCACACACCAATTTTGCAAGTACTTGACTATGCCCAAAAGCCTTCCGTTATTGAATTAAAAATTTAGTTAGTCTAGTACCAAAGCATAGTGAGTTGCTAGCAAGTCACTAAGATGATCTCAGGTCTAAAGGATACTTATACCTATATCTCATCAGAGACATCCTCGATAGCAGGATGCTCTGGAGTTGGTCACGTTCAATGACAATGTACCTATACATCTTACCTGTATGCCATATCAGTATCTCCATACTCCTTGATTAAGAAGACAATCAACCTATATGGCGTACATCGATCTATGCTCGATAGACGCTATCGATCTATTTAACAGCCTATCATTTGATCGTGAACTAATTTAAGGAGTAATTAATAAATTCTTTCTTTATCAAAACTAAATAGTCCTAAGGACTTCATCATAAAAATGGAGTTCGTTAGAAGATGAAGACTTATGATGAAAAACATGCCAAAGTATTTTATTTATCAATGATCAATTATATATATAAAGTAGCTCAATCATTAACTGGCTAATGATTGGCTTTTGGGATATAATTCCCAACATTGATACCCTGCAGTAGGGTTTTGTTTGTTATTTTGGCTTCACCGTTTGCTTGTGGATAGACTACTGATGTAAAATGGTGGGAGATGTTCAAATCTTCATAGAATTTGACAAATCTTGCTCTGACAAACTGCCACTCATTATCTATTATGAGGATTCGAGGCAAGCTAAATCTACAAATGATCGACTTTCAAACGAAGTCCTACACTTTTACTTCAATGATTTTTGCTAGAGATTCAGCCTCGACCCACTTTGTGAAATAATCTATTGCTACCAAGAGGAACTTGCACTATCCTAGTGCAATAGAAAAAGGCCTGAGTATATCCATCCCCCACTGAGCAAACGATCATGGGGTGCTCAGGGGTGTAAATTTAGAAGCTGGCTACCTTTGAATGTTTTCACTTCTCTGATAGTGGTCACATTTTTTAACATACTCTATAGAATCATGGTACAAGATTGGCCAATAGTAATTCTATCGAAGTAGTCTGTGTGTTAAGGATCTGGCTCCTACATGACTTTCGCAGATTCCTTCATGCACTTTCCACAATGCAAAGTCGACTTTCGAAGGTCTAAGACATCTCAAAAGTAGTAAGGAATATGACCTTTTATACAGCCTGCCTTCATATAGAACATACCGGGAGGCTTGATTTTTGAGTTTTCGAGCTCCTTTCGAATCATGAGGAAGAGCTCCATTTTTGAGATAAGCAACCAATGGGTCAATCTAACATGGCTCATGGTCGATCTGCATTATAGGTTGTTGCCCTTCCAGACTCGGGTGTTTTAGGACTTCAAAGAAGACCACCCTGGGTAGCTCAGTCAGGGCCAATGTTGCTAACTTTGAGAGAAGGTCGGTCCTAGCATTTTTCGCTCTTGGGATCTGCTTGATGTCAAAACTGTTGAAGATCAAAGAAAAGACCTTCACTTTCTTGAGATATTTTATCATGCTTTCTTCTCGAGCCCCATAATTGCCATTAACTTGTCCGACCATCAATTAAAAATTACTGTAGACTTGGAGTCGATCTACTTTCAATTCTTTGGCGATCCTTAACCCTACAATTAAAGCTTCATATTTGGCCCCATTATTAATCACGGAGAACTCAAAGCACAATGCATATTTGATGATGGCTCCTTCTGGACTAACCAAGACAGTCCTACGCCTGCACCAGAAGCATTGGATGAGCCGTCTACATATAGGATCCAAAAATCTTTAGGGAGGTGGGCTCTTTCTTTAGAGAATCTCAATTGCAACCATGGAATATCGACTTCATTCTGTTCAGGCTCAGCTTCATCCAAAATGGTGCATTCAACTATAAAATCTACCAAAATTTGGACTTTGATCGATGGCCGAGGCTAGTAGTTGATGTCAAACTCAATGAGCTCTATTGCCCATTTTGCTATTCTTTCGGAAGCATCCCTTTGATAAAGAACTACTTTAATTGGTTGATCAGTGAGGAGGGTTATGGTGTGCCCTTGGAAGTAAGGTCGAAGTCTTCGGGCTATAACTAGTAGGGCAAAAGTTAGTTTCTCTAATTTAGTATATCGGATCTCGGCGTCCCTCAAGGCTCAGCTTATGTAGTAGATCGACCTCAATACTTTCACCTCTTCTTTGACTAGAATTGCCATAAGGGCCGCTGGGGAGACCATTAGCTACAAAAATAATCCCTCTCCAGGTTCGGGGTTTGCTAATAGGGGAGGTGAGCAGAGATAGTTCTTAAGCTCTTTAAAGGCTTGTTGACATTTAGTGGTCTAGCAGAAGTTCTTCAGCTATTTTAGGACTTGAAAGAAGGGCATGCATCGCTCGACAAACCTCAAGATGAAGCAGTTCATGGCTGCCACCTTTTTGATCAAGCGCTGAACTTCTTTGATTGATTTTATAGCAGTCATCTCTTGAATGGTCTGAATCTTCTTCGGATTTGCTTCAATTTCATGTCTTGACACCATGAATCATAAAAATTTTCCTAAAATCACACCGAAGGCACACTTGGTTAGGTTCAACTTCATCTTGTACCTCTTAAGAATGCTGAAGGTCTCTTCAAGATCAGCAATGTAATTTATTGAAGCTTGGCTCTTAACAAGCATGTCATCTACATATACCTCCATATTGCGGCTGATCTGCTCTTTGAAGATTTTATTAATCAGGTGCTAGTATGTTGTTCTTGCATTTTTTAGTCCAAAAGGCATAACCCTATAATAGTAAAGATCACGGTTAGTAATAAAAGTAGTTTTCTCCTCATTTTCTGATACTATCCAGATTTGGTTATAGCCAGAAAAGACATCCATGAAAGTGAGAAGCTCATGGCCCGAGGTTGCATCTACCAGCTGATCAATTCTGGGCGGGGAGTAGCTATCTTTCGAGCAAGCTTTGTTTAGCTTTTTGAAGTCTATGCACATTCTCCACTAACCATTCGTCTTCTTAACGAGCATGACATTGGAGACCCAATTCGGATAGTTGACTTCTTGGATGAATCCAGCCTTGAGGAGCTTGTCAACTTCCTCTACAATTACTTTCTGCTTCTCTAGGGCATGGTTGCGCATCTTCTCGTTCATCGGCCGATGTTTGGGATCAACGGTTAGATGATATTCCATGACTTCAGCATCTATTTCGGGCATGTCGTCGAGGACCCAAGCAAAAATATCTGCATTCCTCCATAAAAATTTGACAAGCTGATCTCGTATCTCTTTTGCTAGGTTGGAGCCAATCTATACTGCATGCTCTACATTCCCATCATTCAGTGGGATGGAAACAAGATCTTCCATGGGCTCATCCCGCTTTTCAGTTAGATCATCACGGACATCCAACCCATCAATTGGCCAAGAATCTGACTGCTCACCTCTCTACATGGCAATTGAATAGAAATGTCTTACCAAAGCTTGATCTCCTCTAACTTCTCCAATCCCTAGCTTGTTGGAAACTTCATTTTTAAATAGTAGATCGACAACACTGCCCGAAGCGCGTTTAGATCAGGTCGATTGAGAATTGTGTTGTAAGCTGATGGAGCTTTTACTACTAGAAAGTCCACCTATGCCTTGGACTATTTTGAATATTATCCTATAGCCACAACCAAAATTATTACACCTTCAACTAGTACTGCATTATCAGTGAAGCCTACCAATGGAGAGTTCATTAGTCCAAGCCAGCTATTAGGTATAGATATTTTGGAGAAAGCTTCATAAAATAAAACATCGACAGAACTTTCATTATCAATAAGGATGTGGCGTACATCATAGTCTGCAATATTTAAAGTAATTATAATTGCATCGTTATATGAAAACTAAACTTCTTATGCATCAGCTTCAGTGAAAGTTAGGGGCTCCTTAGTTCTCCATCTCTTTGTCGATCACCCAGATCCACTGGCCTCCTCCTATCGAAGTTCCCCAAAGATGGTGCTGATAATGCCAAGTGGGGTTCAATCTTCTTGTTGCTCCTCCCTCCTCGGTGGCTCTGGTTGTGACAGCATCTTTGGCCGATCTTTCCATCCTTCAGACCGACGTCGTAGGAACCGATCAAGCCTACCCTATCTAATGAGTTTTTCGATCTCATCTTGGAGCTAAATGCACTTCTCAGTATCATAATCATGGTCATGATGGTAGAGATAGTATTTGTTGGGATTGTGCTTATCAGAATGTGTGTGCATCCTCTCCAGCTTCGGTAGCTGCTCCTTGATTTCCATCAGCACCTGGGTTTTTGGGGCATTGAGGAGAGAATAGTTGTAGAACATTCTGAGGGAAGATCCCCATCATGCCCTTCTATTCGGGCTTCTTTGCCTTTAAGTCTGAGGAGGAGTTCAGGCTCGCTTATGCTCAGAAGTAGTTCGGGAGCACGATCGAGCTTCACCCAACTTTTCACCAATAGCGGGCATACCTGATTCACCCACTCGCCGTTCTTCAACGGCTTCACTATCCTTGGCCTTGAAGGCCTCTTTTGCTCGGGCATAACCTTTAGCCCGAGCCAGCATATTAGCAAAATTCTTGGGGTACTTCTTCTCAAGGAAGAATAATAGATCATTCTTCTGAAGGCCACTCTTTAGTGCGACCATTGCGATAGATTGGTCCAAGTTCGGACCTCCAGTGCAACAGCATTGAAATAGGTGACATAGGCCCATATGGATTCACCCTTCTTCTGCTTAAGATTGATGAGGGAGTTTGAGCCTCATCAAGGACATCGACTGCTGACAAAATGAGCCACAAACTGATGGCTTATTTAATCGAACGAAAAGATAGTAGCTGACTTAAGGACCGAGTACCAGTTTCTGACTGCTTCTTTCAGGATGGAGGAAAAAGCTCGGCATAGGATGGCATTAGACGTGCCATGGAGTAGTATCATTATCTGAAAGACCTCCAGATGATCGATCGAATCTATAGTCCCATTGTAGCTCTCAAATTGGGGAAGCTTGAAGTTTGGCAGGATAGGTTTCTGCATAATTTTTTGGAAAAAGGGAGGGTCGGTGCAGATATCATTACCATGAGAGGAAGGAGCATGGTGGAGTTTCTCGATCCGTCGGTTCATTTCTTATAGTTTTTGATCCAGGAGATCCTCACAACCATGGATCTCCAAAGTCTTTTGACTGAATAGGGGCAAGATCCCCCCAAGGGTTGAATCATGATCGAAGTAGGGGCTCTCTACCCTCTGCTTCTCTTTTTTGGAAGTTACCAGCCGACTCGCCCAAGTTAGTTGCCCTCAGACTGGATCCTAGGGTTTCGAAGAAGCCTACTCTAGCTGAATCTGTGTCAAGGGCTTCTGCTGCTGTACAGCCTGCACTGCTTCAGTAAGGCTGCAAACCTGCTAGACCAGCAGGTTGAACTATTCTGCGTCCACCATTGCTAATGGCAAAACCTAAGATGCCGGGGATGGATAGGAGCGGACAGATCTGGGTGAGATTTGGCCATGGAGGTGGTTGACCATCGAGTCGAGGCCTTCCAAGGAGGCATCCTCGTGAGATCGGCTGGAAAAGAAGGACTTTGAGGAAGAAGAAGAGAGTCTCTACTGAGCACTCCTTTAAGAACAAGAAAATCTCAAGAGAAAGAGGGCCCTTTCTCTAGCGCCAATCCTATTGGTGCAAAATCTGGTTGATGCCGAAACTGGCTAGAGCTGGAGAAGTCAAGGTCACCATCAAAACCCACAAAAAAAGTCCAAACTAGAGGAGGGGTGGCTCCGACAGAACTCTTCGACACTCAAGTTAGCTCTTCCAGCCAATAGAAATGAAATGCTCAGTAAAGAAAGTAGCAAAGTTTTGGGATGGAGGAGAGAGCCTAGAGAAAATATATTTGGAGGATTTCTTTTATAGATGGAGCCTGTAATAAGCTGATGGTGATAGCTGTAACCGCTGAGTAGTGGGCCATTCAGATCATGTGGGATTTATTATAGAGGATAGTGTCTATTATCGTGATGCGTCAGCTGAAGTTCATATGGGACGGCTGTAGGCGATGGAGCATCCCTCACTAGTGTTGTTCTGAAAAAGCTCGGAGGTTCTCGTGATCAACCGTGCGTGGGTCGTCATTCATCATATTGAGAGTCAATGCTCAGATCCTTCTGGGAAACTGGAAGTAGTTCAGAAGGAGTTCGATAGAAGGAGGGATTCAGGAGGAGTCCGACAGGTGGAGAAGTCCAGTCAAAGGAGAAGTCCAAAAGAAGTTTGATCAGTGGAGAAGTCTGCAAGGAGTTCAATCAGCAAAAAAGTTTGGAAGAAGTTCGACTGATGGAGAAGTTCATAAGAAGTTTGACCATTTGGGGTGGAGGAGCTCGGCCACCTCGGCCATTCGAACTCATCCAGGCGAAGTCTGGAGGGAGCTTGTGAATTTGGTCAAGGGTCAATTTCGATTATCACTACCAAATGTGATCATTCAGCAATCAGATATTTGGCCGAACTTCGGTAGGCGTGGGTTCGCCCCCAACAATAATTATACTAGATCTAATTTAATACATGTTAAAATCTTAGTAGCCTAGTATTCTTTGAGAATTTGTAGCAAAGGACATCCTACCATAGAGGACTATGGTGAAAGGGGTGCCTGTATGAATCAAGAAGAAGAATTGTGAAAAGAAAAGAGCTTACTTTTATGCAAAACCCTAGATCTAAAATCCTAGGTTCATGCATGAGATGCATGTTTATTAGATCTGATGTTTTCCATGAGATGCATGTTTAATTAGATCTAAATATACATGAGATGTATAGTTGATCAAACCTATTTTAAATTAGATCTAAATTGGTTGGATTAACTATGTATGAGATACATGATTAAATGTTTAGATTTGAAAATAGTTTTGACATCTAAACAACCTCATATTCATTATGCACTTTATTTTAAAGATCTAAAATTATGAATTAAAGATCTGAAATTGAGTATCTTAATTAAGATTAAAATCTAAAATTGAGAATTTAAGATATTAATCTTAAGCATAAAACATGAGGGTTTGGGTATGGGTGCAACAAATTAGGTCTAGTGATTTAACTATAATTTGGGTCATTGATTAGACCAGGTTAGAACCCTTTATCAATTTTGAGCAGTTGATTGAATCTAATCAATGGTTGATTGGGATTAGGTCAAAGGGGCTCAAAGTCGAGTTTAGTTATAGTTGGTCACATCGATTCATATTTGATGTGAGTTGATTAACTCAAGATCTAATTTGGCTTAGTGGTTTAAGCCCGAGTTACTAGGTTGGCCTCTTTGATTTTGATTGATTAATTGGTGTCTAAGTTAAAAATTTGGTATTTTGACTGGTAGCTTTTAATTGGCAGCATGCGTACCTGGTCAACTCGTTGGTATTTAAGGCAAGCATTGACAGACCCTCCCACTGATCTCACTTATCTGGCCAACTTAATCGATTAAGTTTTGAATTAGGTTGCCTTCTCTGATGTTGATTATTCTCGGTTGGATATAGTAGTTCAGTTGTATCAGGAGAGAAGCAACTACTCTATTTGTAGTGGGGTGGAGATGGGATTAGGCTCAAGATCTTGTTGGAAAATATATTCTAAAGTCAATCATCAGCCTGTTGATAGTTGAGCTAATTTTGTAATTGTATATGATTTATAATGAATAAAAAATTTATTCTAGCTTTTTCATCATAAGTGTACATCTTCTTTATGAACTCTTATATTATGATGAAGTCCTTAGGCCTATTTAGATTCAACAAAGAGAGTATTAATTTATCATTTAGTTCTTAAATTTGTTCACGACCAAATAATATATTGCTACCAAGGATGATAATGTTTATTAAGTATAGGTTGTTATGTATCATATGGGTTGGTTGTCCTCTTAACTAAGAAGTATGAAGATATTGGTACAGTATGCAGGTGAGATATAGGGGTATATCGTTACTGAATGTGACCAACTTTGGAGCATTCTGCTTGCTCCGATGGGATATAAGTGTAAGTATCCCTCTGACCTGAGATCACCATGGAGATTTGCAAGCAACTCACTATGCTTTAGTGCCAGACTATTTGAATTTCTAATTTAGTGATGAAAAAGTTTTAGGTACCGTCAAGTATTTGTAAAGTTGGTGCATGATCAAGATAGGATTGACCACTCCAAGAGCTTGGAGATAATATATCACTATATTTCAATTTAGCAAAATCTTAGCTAGGATAATCCATGTGATGGATTTGAAATTTTGAAATATAATATGGATGACTAATTCAGGGTTGATAGTTAAATCCTAAGTCATCCTTTGAGTATTCAGAATCAAAGGGATGAATTATATGATAATCATATCCAAATAGATTCTAGCATGTTGCTTTACATACATTCAACCTATTTGGTCGTTCGATACCATTGCTAGATGGTCATTTTGATTGGTACAAAAATTTATTCCTATACCACCAAATTAGGTTCAAACCTATGAGATCAATGCAAAAGAGGTTTTGATCTAATCGGATGGTTGATCAATGATTATGAATCATTATAGGATTAAACAGTCAATACGACTGATTTTTGATCTAGTGCAAGTGCTGCAGGAGGATTAATTAGTAATTGAATTGCTAATTGACTCAATTTAATTAAGCATTAGGACTGAGATTGACTCTAACTAAATGAGATTTAATTTGGTTTGGTTTGGACTTGATTAGGTCAAGTTTAATTAGTTTATGAGATAAGCCAATTGCAAGGAAGATCAATTTTCTATTCAATTAAGACTTCTATGTACCTAATTTTTTAATTAGATTATAATTTAAATCAAAATTAAATATGATTTAATCTGATTTAAATAGGTTTCTAGTTAGACTAGGATGATCCTAAATTAAGTTGCCCCAATCCTAATTTAATTGGATTTAAAATCTTATTTTGACCAAAAAAAACTAGAGAGCCCAGTTGGACTGGGACTCTCTCTCTTCTCTTATGCCATCTCCCCATGCCCCATGCCCATCCTCTCTTGGTTTTGTGTGAGATATCTCATGCCTAAGAGAAGCCCACACATACCTCCTCTCTTGGTTTGGAAGATGGTTTTGACTAGATCAAAACAAGCAAGTTGTTTTGACCTAGGACTTTGTTTGATAGAGTTTGCTAACTCACAAAGTCTATCCACTATATGGCACCTAAAGTAATCAGATTTAGATCTAATATTTTTGGTAGAAAAAAGAATATTTTGTGGACATAATCTCTATCCATGCTTAAGGAAAATGAGGAGATGCCCAAAAGTTGGGCACCCTAATATTTCTTACAATGGAATCTTTCCTAGTTAGGTATTTGACCTAGACTAGGACTCTTCCATATCTCCCTATTTAAGAGGGCTTTTGGCATGAAATTTTCAAAGGTGATAGACCATGGGATAGAGGCTCTAGGCATGAAAATATTGGGCACATTACTTGTTGCTCGAGATTGCAACCTAAGAGGGGGGGTGAATTAGGTTCTTTTAAAATCTTGGCCAAATTAAAACTCTAAGTAAATATGTGCTTCTAATTAATAGAACTTGAGTGTTTGTGGTAGATATGTGATGCAGTAGTAAAATTAAAATCAACTAGATAACACAAATATGTAAAGCAAGTAATGAGGGCAGGAAAAGCAAAAACACAACACAAACACATAAGAATTTTATAATGGTTCGATGTAACCCGCACCTACATCCACTCTCCAAGCTCTTCTTAAAAATTCTACTATAATCCCTAGATTATAGTACATTTGTTTTAATCTGGGATCATAAATAAATCTAGTTGGCATTGCCGGGCTCACCAACCACAATCCTACATCGATAGTTATTCCAAGATCACTATCAATCCGATTGGTTTTCTAGGCTTACCAACCAAAATCTATACACTGTCTATTTACCGATTTGGACTAGCCTACATCCCAAGTTTTTTCTCCTAAAGAAACTTGTAAAGAAATAAAAAATATAAATATAAAATTTCAGCACCAAAATAAAAATAAAAAAGGACTCTTTTGAAGCTTGAAGGAGTGGCTGAATATATGCTCTTTTGAAGCTTTACTTCTCTTCAAATGATGCTGAGAGATTGCTTGAGATATTGTGGAAGATAACTCTTGAATGCCCTCTAAAATCAAAGCTTAGTTCCTCTCTTTTTTCTCTTTTTTTGGTGTGCAATGAAAACCTCTTAAATTTAAAATGATTTTACTTTAAAATTCCTTAATCTTACTTCCTAAATGTTTCTCTAGCCTTTTATATTTTTGATGATGGTTGGAGGATCAGTTCTAGCTATTCGAAGCCTTAAACTAACCATTGGAGTGGAGAAATAACTATTTGAAAAGCTGTAGAAAACTAGCTATTAGGCCTATGCCGTGCTTGGGGTCGATACTTTTTCTACAAGGATTGACACTTTTTACTCAGGTGTCGATATTTTTTTCTTAGGTATCAGCACTTGGATAGCACTCAAAAATTCAGCTTTTTATTCAGTTTCTATGCAACAGAGGTCGACCCTTTCACTAGAGATCAATAAATGGATCGATCCTTTTGTGAGACCATATAAAACCAATGTACTGAAGCATGCCAAGCTGTCCATTTCAAAAGAAGATGACCTAGGGTAGACCCTAGGGTTGATCCTTTTGCTAAAACTTGATTTTCTTCCAAATTTGACATCCAAAAAATATGAAATTATCTCCAAAAGATCAAATTTTTTTTCTAGTTGCTCTTGATGCTTTCAAAATATATTTTCTTTTAAATTAATAAAATTATAATTTTTCTCTTCTTCAAGGATCTTTATCAATTCAATTTTTTTGAAGCTCCTAACTTGGTGATTTTTGTGTAGATCTTTTCTTGGATTAATTTCTTTAATTTGAACACCTGAAAGACCTACATATATTCTTGAAATAGAAGATTAGTATCATTTATACTCAATATTTTGAAATCATTAAAATCAATCAGTGGATCAATAATCTCTTCCTTTTTAATGATGACAAAACTTTGAGTATATGCACAAAAATAAAATTAATATATTTCAACTAACTGGCTAGTATAAAATATGAAGTAAGAATGTATACAAATATAAATGTGCACTTCATAAAAGCTTCAAATAATATTTCACATAATTCATATACTCATATCAAAATAATATTTTAATTTATATCAATGAGTATTAAGGTTTCAAGTATGAAATTTATTGAGTTTCTTAAGTATTAATTTTTTAAGCATATACTCAATATACCTCTTTCTCTTTTTGACAACATCAAAAAGCTCATGGAAAAGAATAAGAAAAATCATCAAAATGAACATCAAGATATTAAATTAAGAGATGTATCAAATTCATAAAATCAAATAAAAAAAAATCATCTCTTCTTTTGAATTAATATTTTTTAAAAAAATTAGCTTGAATTCAAATATTAAAGACTCTCTCTCTTTTTGAATGAATATGATCTTTTAATCAAATTTTTAAATATATATTTTTAAGCTTTAAGAGGAATAGAGCTTTTTAAAAAATTTAATCATGAAATTAAGTATAATATGTACTTTAATATTCAATCTTCTTTTTTTAAAAAAAAATTAGTCAATTAAGTTTGGAAAAGATATGTATTGGAAATATATCGAGTAAAGTAAAATAAATAGTATCAAATTTGAATTTTTAAATGAGTTTCAAAATTAAATTTAGAAATTTATTTCTTAGAGTAAGAATATATTTTTAATTTAATTTAACTTCAATCAATTATCAAGAATAATCATGCAAATTAAAATATAAAACCAGTATATTAATGATACCACTTTAAATAATTTTTAACATTGGAGAATAATTTATTTATCTAATACTACTTTAAATTAATAGTACTTTAAATCAAATAAATTAAATTAAATAAATACATGAAAGCATAAATTGAAAAGACTATAAAATATTTGATGGAAAGTTTAAAATCAATAAGGCTCAAAATAAGATAATTGATTAAGAATTTTAGATTAAAAGTTCATTAACATTTTCAATCAAATCAAATCAAAAAATATTTCTCCTCCTATTTTTCATACTAATAGCTGGATTAATTCACTTTTTAACTTTCTCTCTCTCTCTTTATTTCAAAATAAGCATTTTTTAAATTTAGATTATCAAATTAAAATATATATTTATTCTTTAGCATTATCTCTTTCTATTTTTTCAAAATTTGCATGCTTAAGCTTTACAATTTTTGTTACTCTTTTTCTTCCTTTCAAGTTAAGTATCTTTAATTTGATACCATATTAAATTTTAATTAATATCAATTTAGTAACTAATTCATCTTAAATGAATTATCCTCCTTACTTTTGCAAATAAAGGCATTTTCAATTAAGTAGTCTTTTAAGATCAAATTATTTTTTTTAGTATTTTCTTCCTCTATTGCACATATTTAAAATAAGCATATTGAATTTCAAACAATCAATCAGTTATAATCATGATACAATAATTTTTTTAATAAAAAATTTATTTTCATTGATTTTAAAATAGAATGTTTACAATAGGATGTCTTCAATCATGACAACATCAAAATGATCAATCGATGTAAGGCATTTTTAAAATATTCATTAATCATTAGAAATGATAACATAATCAAATCAATCAAAGTATGATTTCACAAGTCGAAAAATATATAAATGCTTAAATCAAAGATGAACAAATCAAGTAATATAGGTAATTTCTTTTAAGTTTAAAAGTTATTTCTTTTAGCACAACTCAACCAAAATCAAAATAAGATTGAGCTTAAGAAATATTTCTTCCTCATTTAGAAAATATAATTTCAATAGTTTTTTTCTCAAAACTATAGATTTAAAAAGAAATGCTTTTCAAATTTTGT
Source organism: Cocos nucifera (assembly GCA_006176705.1). Taxonomy (NCBI): domain Eukaryota; kingdom Viridiplantae; phylum Streptophyta; class Magnoliopsida; order Arecales; family Arecaceae; genus Cocos; species Cocos nucifera. The sequence goes on from QRFJ01001620.1 coordinate 97,411, forward strand.
TTAAGGAATAGCTTTAAGCTTTAAAAATTTAAGATAAATAGTTTCTTTTAAAACTAAGAATTTGGATATATCATAAATTTTTTTTTTTGAAAAATATCACTTTCTTTTCTTAAGTAGTATCAATCAATTTGAAGCATAAAGATATCAATCTTGTAATTTATTCAAAATATAATGTCAAAAATATATTCATGCAAAATAGATTATATGCAAGGATATTTTCTTCTTCTTATCAAAGATAAAGCAATAGAATGTTAGACAATAATGATCTTTTTGATATCAATCATTAAAGTTTTTGATCGAAAAAGATGAATCAATTTAAATTCAAATCAAATTATCTTGATAAGTTAATTTGATTTAATATCAATAAATCATACAAAATAAATCATAGAGAAAGATATTCTGTTTAAACTTAGGTCTTCCTTTTCTTAAGAAATATAATATATTGAGTTCAGAAAAAGTATCAAATATTTATAATTTATCTCAAATAATATCAATCCCTATTCTTATGAAATATCAGATAGTTAAGTTTAGAAAAGGTATGAACTTCTTGGATTTATCTCAAATGATGTCGTATAAACTATGCAAAACTAGATTTGAGATAAAATATTTTTTTACCAAAAAAAAGTAAGAAAATTTAAGACAAGAGTAGACTATTTGATATCGATTATAAGAATTATGATATTAATTATTTTAGAAATCAGTTCAAATAGAAAATTAACTTTTTGATATCAAACATGAAAAATAAATCAATTCTAGATATCCAATATTTTGAAGAGAAAAGGTCACATCTTTGAAAGGTCTTCTCCAATTTGACACCTATTGAGTTGAAATAAATCAAGAGTTTCTTCAGAGATTTGATACCACTTTAAAATTGAAGAAAAACTAATTTTTAAAATTATTGCTTGAAAATAATATGAATAAAATAAGAAAGTATATTTCAAATTTAATTTGATGCCAAGTATGAAAGGCATTCTTTAAGTTGAGGGATAAAATCGATTGAGGTTAAAATGAGAGAAATCTAGATATTAGCTCTATATGTTGATCTAACTATTGTATTTCAAATCCTTAGGGGTTAACCTAAAATGCAATGCAACTTAATACATCAAGCATTTTGAATTTTATAATTAATGCTTATCTTTAAGTACTTATTTCATGCTAATTTTTATTAAAATTTTAATAATTTAGCTTTTTATGAAAGAATGTCAAACTTAGTTTTACTTATATATATTCAGCAATTCAAAATATTCATATCCAATTAAGCATCTTTTAATTTAAGTTTATCAATTACAAAATTGATATAGGGAAGCTATTATATCATGCTAAATTTTAAAATAATTTTAGTTTATGTTAATTCAAAATGTGATACTTGGAGGAGAGCATATTAAACTTTTAAAATTAAATTATTCATCTCATTGCAAGCATCAAAATTAATTATAGTAGTCTTATCAATACATGAAAAGAATTTTAAGCAAGAAAACTTAATATGAAACCACAATGATAGATTATTAAAATAAATTAAATCAATCAAATAAATATTGATGGTATGATGTAAGAAAAGTTTAGATTTTACCAACATTATCACTCATCCAAGTCTATTCCTAAGGCATCCAACTATAAGTATTTTCTCATTTCATTCCATTAGATCCTTAGTATACCTGCAAAACCATTTACTAGTTTTTGGTATCTAAGTCACCCTGGGTCCATGGAGGTTAGAACTCATGGTTCCTTTTGAAATCTAAATTTGTTTGATATAAGTTTGGCCATTTCTTTTAATATTACATTCAGAAATTTTATGACCAATTTTATTACATTTAAAGTACTTAATTGAATGATTTTTAGTTGAAGCTTTGTTGAGTATATTTTTGTCAAACTTTTATTTTCTTATTGAATCATAACTAATTTCATGTTTGTCAAAAATAGCTCTTTGATTATTTAAAATGGCTTGAAGCTTTTGAGATCCAATTATAAACTTTTCAATCATAGACTTCAAGCTTTCAATCTCTTTCTTTAGTTTAACATTTTCTTTCAAAAGAGATTTTTCATATTTACTCTTTTCTTTAGCAGAAAATATTAATATATTAAGTTATTCTTTTAACTTAAGATTTTTTTCTATCATAGTTTTTTTAGATTTTAAATTTTTTTTAACTAAGAAATTTTTAGATTTAACTATATTCTTCTTTTTCTTTCTTAAATCTTCTATTTATTTCAAGAAAATTTTCTTTTCTTTGGTTATATTTTTCATATTTTTTAAGTTGAATTTTATTTCTCTCTTCAGCCAAAGATAAGTTGAATTTTCTAAGCTTTTGTTTTGTAGCCTTACCTTCTTATGTTCATCCATTAACTCATTAAAGATTTCATATAATTCATTAAAAATAAATTCATAAGAGTGTTCATGATATACCTCATTATTTTGAGCCATGAGGCAATAACTTGCTATACCTTCCTTCTCTTTCTCGTTCTCTTCTTTGCTTTGCTCCTTCTTAATCATTATTCTCTTTCTTCTTTATTTCTTCTTCTTTTTCTTCTTTTTATTTTTATGGGCTATGAGATATAAGTTGGGATGAGCTTTCTTTTTTTCATGAGAACTTGATTCTTCTTTTTGATTTGCTCTTCTATAAGTTGTTTCTAATTTCTCCCATATTTGATTTGCTGAAACACATGAAGAAATTTCATCAAACATATTTAAATCCGAAGAGCAATAAAGTATATTCATGGCCTTAGCATTTAGTTGGATTGTTTCTTTATCAACAATCAATGCATTGTGTGTGTGGAGGCCATTGACAATAATCTTTCATAAATTATAGTCATATGCTTGTATGAAGATTTTTATCCTAATTTTTCAATAGGTATAATTTAAGCCATTAAAAAATGGGGGTCTATCTATAAAATGGTCTTCAGTAAAAAAAGATTCCATTTTGGGTTGCCAAGATCTTTAGCTCTTGATGGTTAGGTCAATAATTAATAACAAAGCATCTGCTTTGATATCACTTGTTGCCCGAGATAGCAATTGATAGGAATGTAATGTTGTCGTTAAGACACCGTGTTTATCAGTTTAATTCGACTTCTTAAAATCATTGAAAATGCGTAGATAGCAGTGAGTCGGGTCGAATCCATAGGGAAGGTAGTGTTTTTAGATTTGAAATCTTTGATTTTTGAAAAAAAAAGAGAAGAGTTTTTGGATAAAAAAAAAATGAAGTCGAAAAATAAAAAGTGAAAATTAAAAGGTGCAGGAATTTAAACTTGGTACTAAGATCTACTAGTTAGATCTTAGCATCTACTTGCAAAGCAATAATTTAAAGTGCAGAAATTAAATTGCAATAAAAATAAAAAGCAAGAAATTAAAGTACAAAAAATAAAATTTTTATTAATTAAAATTTTAGAATTTAAATACATAAAATTTAAAAAAAAAAAATAAAATAAAATAGCCTGATCTCTGATCTTGGATCGGCATTGGCAGAAAGATGGTGTAGAAGCCCGGCTCTTCTTCTCGGCACCCGTTGCTTCGAAGCAGCCTTTAACCCATAGCCTGGCTTCGCCCTGTACCAAAGCTTCACCTTGATCGGAGATGTTGATTTCTGGAGGCCTGGGGATCCTTTTTATAGAGCTAGGAGGGCTGGATATTTTTTCTAAAGGCAATATGGGACTAATAGCCTTTGTAATCATCAAAATATAAAGAAATTTGGATAAAATTTGAATCAAAATAGCTCTGATATGACTCTGGTAAATCTGGTGAAATCTGGCCATTCAATAGGAATCCAACGGTCCAAAAATCATCAAAATCGGATGCATATCAGCCCAGATCGAGTCGGATTAAATTCTGGCCGTTCCGATCGTGCGTTGATGGAGGAAATCTGGCCGCAAATCATGCGTCGGGAGTCTTGATCACCATCGGGAGCATTTCTGGACCGTTGGATCTTCATCTCTTGATTTTTTGGCCATTGGATCGCATGCCAGATCGCTGATAGAATTTGAATCAAGCCTGGAAATCACCACCGCCGTCCGATCTTGACCGCAATCAACCGCAGCCGTCCGATCGCGCAATTACTGTTCCCATGGACCGCGTGGACCGGCCGCACCGCACACCATAGCCAATCAGCGCTCTTGTCGCTAGGTGAAAAGACCAAAATACCCTATGAGCCGCGATAAATTTCTGTGGACCCTTTAAGGGTCTAGGTCCGCCACGTGGCAATCTCTGATTCGTCATCGGTTTCTGCTGAGCTGGCGGTCCACGCCTGGATCGTGGACCGGCTGATGGCTTAAATGGCTGAGTCAGCTTTGATGGCTTGGCTTGGCTTGGTGGCTCGGCTTACGGAGCCGGCTGAGCCATTTTCTTTTTTTATTTAATTTTTATTTATTTTATATCTTTAAAAATTCATATCTTTTCCATTTTAGCTCCATTTTACTTAAAATTTATTTTCGTTATGATCAAAAAAATGAGCTCTTTCCATTGATAATAAAATTTTATTTTTTAATTTTTATTATTTTTTAATTAATTTTTTAATTAATAAAAATATGAATTTTTTAAAAATTATATATAAATTGATTAATAATTCTTAAAAATTAATATAAATTAATTAATAAATTAATACTTTTATTGGTGAATTTATGATGCTTATCACACCCCCCAACTTAAGCTTTGCTCGTCCTCGAGTAAAGAAAGAATTTAGTTTTAAATACCTTTTAACTTTAGAGTTTCGAATTTTACCTAAGCAATTTTCAAAATGGCCATTGATATTCAGTAGAGCTTAAATGAGATATATCATTGGGGTATTAATACTTATCAATAGAAAAATTAAGTAAAGAACATTAAATTTTTTCAGAACTTTTTCTAAATTATCCTACCTTTATCTCTGATTTGTCTAAACTTTCATATAGGCAAGTGTATTGCTACTTCCATCCTTCATTTATTAATTTTTATTTTTACATTGCCCACTTTTTGATGCGAATATCATTGCTTACTTAGGCAACGGGACCCGGTTACTCGGTGGAAAACCAATTTTTTTTTTTTTTTTAACGTTGTACCACTATTGAGTGTCTTAACTCCTTAAGCTTTCTATTTGATCCATGTAGCGAGTCTTGGGCCAATGACTCCCAAACCAGTTGGCTTTAGGGCACTAGGTATAGAATACCCCTCGGGCTTACTAGCTCGAATCAAATAGGCTACGAGTTAAGACTAGCTTTACAACGAGCTTCTTTGCCCTTCCCACCTTTTGACGTGCGAAACTCAATGCTTGCTTAGGCAAAGAGGCCCGGTTACTCAGTGAGAAGTACTTGAAAACTATTTTATTAAAATAAATTTTTATATGAAGAAACGTATAGTTACCCTACACAAGCCTATAAAAAGTAGACTTTTCTTTGATGCTAATAGAAATAATTAGAAATGCTCCAAGAAAAAACTTTTTATGTTCTAGACTTAACTCTTTATTGAATTTTCTTAATACTTGATTCCTCAATATCTCACAGATTCTCTGATCTATGCATCAATTTTCTTTTAAAAATGCTTAGTTTAATTCGATTCTTAAGCATAATCAGGTGTCTAAATACTAAATACTAACTTTTTCGAAGACTCAAAATTTTAAAATTTTTATTTTTTTTTCTCCCCCCAACTTAATCGACATTGTCCTCAATGGAGAAGAAAGAAAAAAAAAAAATAAAGGGTGTAATAAAGAACATGAAAGAATACACCTGACTATATTTTTGGTCCAGCACATGCCTTTAAAAATTTGGGCTCTCCCTCCAACTTATTCAAATTATCCTAAAAAAAAATAAACTAAAAAGATAAATTAGATAAAAACTAAATATTGGGTTGCCTCCCAACAAGCGCTAAGTTTACCATCTTCAGCCAGACACAATGCAGCTTACTATCCTATGTCGAATATTGGATTGACAAATTCCAATGGTTTTGGATTGCCAATCTCAGAAAGTTGATTTATAATCCCATTATTGATATATTCATTATTAATTTTAGGGATATAATTTATGATTCCATTCTCAGACCCATGTTTATTAAGAATTTCTCCTATTTGTTTCTTCTAAAATGCTCATGAATGGAGTTTTTGTATTAGGAGTTAAGTTTGATTCAATGGGTGCTGGAATGGTGACTAAAGATGGTTTTAATTCTGGAGGTAAATTAATATGATCTTGCTTAAACAACTCCATTGACATTTCATTACATGCCTCTTGATTTTTGTAAGAAGAACCAGCTTCTTAGGGATTGAAGGGAATAGGACATTAGGTTTATAAGTCTCGGGTAAATCATCTATTCTCTTTTTTCCTTTATTTCTATCTTCATTTAAACTAGAACTAGCATCAGTACTAATTCTTGGCTCGGGTTCTTCTATGTGGTTAGTCTCAGTACTAACCAGTTCCTCTAAATTTTTATTTTGGCTAGCATCAGTACTAGCCTCTCTCACCTGATCTTGGTATGGGTCCATAAGAATCCTATAGCTTTTAAGTTCAGGAATTACTTTGGTATTCTCAAATTGGGGATTCTTAGGTGAGACATTAAATTGATAACTTGGTCCAGGTGATTGGTGGACATTAGGATGGGTTGTTTGAAATTGGTAGGTTCGGTAGTTGATCTAGTTCTCTCCTCATGTTAGACTCAACTAATTATCCTATTTGAGCTTCTAGTCTGGCGATAGATTGCTGTTGAGTCAGAATCAATTGTTGAAGTTGGTTAAATCTATCATCAGCTAGATTGGTCTGTTGAGGAGGTGGGTATGAGGGCTGATTATAATATGATGGCTGGATAAACTGACTAGGCTGACCATTATTATAGGCATAAGTTTTGATATTGGGATCTATTTTGATAATTTTGGCTCAAGTAAAATTTGGGTCTGAGCCTGAGTCTGTTGGGATGTCCAAGAAAAATTATGGTGGTTGCTCCAATCTGAATTATATGAATTTGAAAATGGAGTCATTAATCAATTTGGAGTATCCTTGAGCAGCTTGAACTTGTTCTTGGATAAAATATGGAAAACTGTGCAGTCATAGGACATTCACTCACATGATGGGTTGGGCTAGCACAGATTGAATAAGTCTCCTGATAATTAGAAGATGATGTGAATTGTACAGGAGATTGTTGACCTAGGATTAGGAGTTGATCTAATTTCTGAGCAAGAAGATCAACTTTATCTAATTTTTGGACTATTAGGTTCATATTAGCCATTTGATTATTAGGTTTAATATGAATCAACCATTCAATTAAATTCAACTAAATCAGAAAAAGCGATTTCCTACCGTGCATGTATTAGTGCAACCCTAATGTATGGTTCAAAAAAAAATTTTAGATTTTTTTTATTTTTTTTTTTATTATTTTATTATATTAAAAATTAATTTTTTTTAATTATTTTATTTATTAATTTTAATTTAATTTAATTTAATTTAATTATTATTTTTAATATTTTTTAGTTAGTTTAATTTTATTTTATTTTATTTTATTTTTAGAGGAAGTAAGGAGAAGAAAGAAAGAAGAGTTCTAAAGAAGAGGTCCTAAGGAGTCCTAGAACTAAGAAGAAAGAGAAGAATTAGGTTTAATTAGATTTAATGTTGGTTAGCAATCAAGTTGGTCAATCAATCCTGACTAAAGGTTGTCCTAGATCTAGACAGCTCCTAACTGCCAAGGTCACCTTCAAGCCCTCCAAGTGTAGGATTAGCCAATCAACTAGCCAGGTAAGTGTAAGGTCGGTGGGAGTCCCCCCGTTGCTTGCCTTAGACACCAATTGTGCTTGGCCAGGTAAGCGAATGGAACCAATTAGAAACCACCTTCCTTCGGGCCCAGTCGTCCCTGAACCACTTTCCTAGACACCAGTCAAATTGACTAATCCTAACCTGGTTCAACTCTTAGGGATTCCTTATCCTATTGAGCTCGAGTTCCTAGGGTTGATGTCTAATTGATTTTAAAATTAAAGGCTTAGGTCAATGCAGGATGCTGGTTGGTTGTTTGTGGGCTAAGGAAGGGTGATCAAATCCCCACCTTATCTTGTTTAATTGGGTTGTGCCCTTAATTTGATTTAATATGAATATGCATAAAAAATTTTTAATTAAAGGGTTCTATGCAATTTAAACTAGATGCATGCAACTAATTGAATTCTGAAAGACTTACCTTGCCTCCAGCAATCACCAAAAAAAATAAAATAAAAATAAAAATAAAAATAAAAATAATATGATGCATGCTCTAAGCAGTTAGGATTTCTAATCTTATCATGAGACTTTTAATTAGGTTTAAATGAAGATATATTTTTTTAAAATTAATTTAAAAATAAAATAAGTAAATAAATAAAATAAAAAGAAAAGAGAACTAGGGTTAGGATTGATCTTACCAAGCAAAACTCCTGATTCTTTTTGTTCTTTAATCTTTTTTTTCTGCAAAATAATAAAAAAAATTAGCAAGCAATAAAAATTTTATTTATAATTTATTTACAGAAAGATCAAAGAGATAAAAAATTTAATGTCTGTGCCTTCCCCGGCAATGGTGCGAAAAACTTGATAGGAATGCGATATTGTCGTTAAGACACCGTGTTTATCAGTTTAATTCGACTTCTTAAAATCATTAAAAATGCATAGATAGCAGTGAGTCAGATCGAATCCACAGGGAAGGTAGTATTTTTAGATTTAAAATCTTTGATTTTTGAAAAAAAAAGAGAAGATTTTTGGGATAAAAAAAAATGAAGTCAAAAAATAAAAAGTGAAAATTAAAAGGTGCAGGAATTTAAACTTGGTACTAAGATCTACTAGTTAGATCTTAGCATCTACTTGCAAAGCAATAATTTAAAGTGCAAAAATTAAATTACAATAAAAATAAAAAGCAAAAAATTAAAGTGTAAAAAATAAAATTTTTATTAATTAAAATTTTAAAATTTAAATACATGGAATTTAAAAAAAATAAAATAGCCTGATCTCTGATCTTGGATCGGCATTGGCAGAAAGATGGTGTAGAAGCCCGGCTCTTCTTCTCGGCATCCATTGCTTCAAAGCAACCTTTAACCCATAGCCTAACTTTGCCCTGTACCAAAGCTTCACCTTAATCAGAGATGTTGATTTCTGAAGGCCTGGGGTCCTTTTTATAGAGCTAGGAGGGCTGGATATTTTTTTTCTAAAGGCAATGTGGGACTAATAGCCTTTGTAATCATCAAAATATAAAGAAATTCAAATAAAATTTGAATCAAAATAGCTCTGATATGACTCTGATAAGCTTGATGAAATCTGGCCATTCAATAGAAATCCAACGGTCCAAAAATCATCAAAATCGGATGCATATCAGCCTAGATCGGGTCGGATAAAATTCTAACCGTCCGATCGCGCATTGATGGACGAAATCTGGCCGCAAATCATGCTTCGGAGTCTTGATCATCATCGGGAGTATTCTGGATCATTGGATCTTCATCACTTGGTTTTTTGGCCATTGGATCGTGCCAGATCGCTGATAGAATTTAAATCAAACCCGAAAATAACCACCGCCATCCGATCTTGACCGCAATCAACTGCAGCCGTTCGATCGCATAATTACTGTTCCCATGGATCGTGTGGACCGGCCGCACGGCACACCATAGCCAATTAGCGCTCTTGTCGTTGAGTGAAAAAGACCAAAATATCTTGTGAGCCGCGATAAATTTCTGTGGACCCTTAAAGGGTCTAGGTCCGCCACGTGTCAATCTCTGATTCGTCAGTTTCTGCTGAGCTGGCGGTCCACGCCTGGATCATGGACCGGCTGATGGCTTAAATGGCTAAGTTGGCTTTGATGGCTTGGCTTGGCTTGGTGGCTCGGCTTACGGAGCCGACTGAGCCATTTTCTTTTTTTAATTTAATTTTTATTTATTTTATATCTTTAAAAATTTATATCTTTTCCATTTAGCTCCATTTTACTTAAAATTTATTTTATTGTGATCAAAAAAATGAGCTCTTTCTATTGATAATAAAATTTTATTTTTTAATTTTTATTATTTTTTAATTAATTTTTTAATTAATAAAAATATGAATTTTTTAAAAATTATATATAAATTGATTAATAATTCTTAAAAATGAATATAAATTAATTAATAAATTAATACTTTTATTGGTGAATTTTTGATGCTTATCAGCAATCCAAGAGGGGGGATGAATTGAATTCTTTTAAAATCTTGGCTAAATTAAAACTTTAAGAAAATATGTGCTTCTAATTAATAGAACTTGAGTGTTTGTAATGGATATGCAATTCAGTAGTGAAATTAAAATCAACTAGATAACACAAATATGTAAAGCAAGTAACGAGGATAAGAAAAGCAAAAATACAATACAAATATACAAGAATTTTATAATGGTTCGGTACAATCCCATACCTATGTTCACTCTTCAAGCTCTCCTTGAAAATTCTACTATAATCTCTAGATTATAGTATATTTATTTTAATTTGGGATCACAAACAAACTTAGTTGATTTTGTCGGGCTCACCAACCATAACCCTACACTGATAGTTTTTTCGGGATCACTATCAATCCAATTGATTTTCTAGGCTCACCAATCAAAATCTATACATCATCCAATTACCGGTTTGGACTAGCTTACACCCCAAGTTTCTTTCCTCCTAAAAAAACTTGTAAAAAAATAAAAAATATAAATATAAAATTTTAATATAAAAATAAAAATAAAAAAACTTTTTTGAAGCTCGAAGAAGGCTGAATATGTGCTCTTTTGAAGCTTCATTTCTCTTCAAATGATGCTAAGAGGTTACTTGAGATGTTGTGGAAGATAACTTTTGAACGCTCTCTGAAATCAAAGCTTAGTTCCTCTCTTCTTTTTTTTTTTGATGTGCAATGAAAACCTCTAAAATCCAAAATAATTTTACTTTAAAATTTTTTAATCTTAATTTTCAAATATTTTTCTAGCCTTTTATATTCTTGGTGATGACTGGAGGATTAGTTTTAGCTATTGAAAGTCTTAAACTAGCCCTTGGAGTGGAGAAATGGGCATTTGAAAAGCTGCAGAAAACTAGCCATTAGGCCTGTCCCGTGCTTAGGGTCGATACTTTCTACAAGGGTCGACACTTTTTACTCAAGTGTCAATACTTTTTTTTTAGGTGTTGACATTTTTTCCTCAGGTGTGATAGCACTAAAAATTTAGCTTTTTATTCAGTTTCTATGCAATAAAGATCAACCCAGGGGTCGATCCTTTCACTAGGGGTCAACCTTTTTATGAGACCATGCAAAAACAACGTGTCGAAGCATGCCAAGCTATCCATTTCAAAAGAGAATGACCTAGGAGTCGATCCTAGGGCTGACTCTTTTACTAAAACTTAATCTTCTTCCAAATTTGATATCCAAAAAAATATGAAATTACCTCCAAAAGATCAAATTCTTTTTCTAGTTGCTCTCGAGGCTTTCAAAATATATTTTCTTTTAACTTGATAAAATTATAATTTTGCCCTTCTTCAAGGATCTTTATTAATTTAATTTTTTTTGAAGCTCTTGACTTGGTGATTTTTGTGTAGATCTTTTCTTGGATTAATTTCTTCAATTTGAATACTTGAAAAGACCTATATATATTCTTGAAATATATGATTAGTATCATTTATACTCAATATTTTAGAATCATCAAAATCAATCAGTAGGTCAACATTACTCCTTAGGGCGTGGGGTTTCTTTTGGATACAATCCTTGTGTGTCCTGATGAGAGGAAAAAAAAAAGAGAAGAAAGGGTTTCTTCTTTAGGATTTTCTTCCTCCTATATTTCTTTGTAAGACTTGAGAGGAAGATCTTCTCTTCTGAGTCATCCTCAAGTTCTTCATTCCTTGGAAGGTCCAAAAAATTTGAAGAAAAAAGTAAAGATCAACCATCAAGGAGGGATCTACGAGATGCTAGCACGCTACAAAGATTTTCGATCATCGAATCTCCGATTAGCCTCGAAGCCTTATGTGGATAACCTGTAGAGGCTGGATGACCTATGTAACTCTGAGCATCATTCTCATCCATGAAAATAGCAAGCAGAGTTCTTGACCTGCAATCAGATATAGAGATCTGATCTCTACAGTGTTCTAGATTAGATCTAGATCGGTATTGATGTAATCAACACCTTTTGCCTATTATTTATCTTTAGATTTATAGCATGCTTAATATCATGTCATATGATCCTAGATCTAGGTGTTTTTATATGCACTAGTAGATTAATTTGATTAATCTAAGTCTTCTACTTTCACTATTTTTTAAAAAAATTTCGAAATCTATGCATGAAATCCTAGATTTTTTCCATCATTGGTATCAGAGCCTAGGTCCGATTGACATGGTATTTATGTATATTTTAGATTAATAATTTAGATTAGATCTAAATTATAATCTAAGATTTAAATCTAAAATAAATATTTAGATCACATGAACTGATCTTATAAAATTATCCTCTTGTAAGATTTTTCCCTTATAGTGAAAAGATTATCCTAATACTTGCTGATCTAAAAAATTAATCATAAATATATTAGATATGATCTAAATAGATTTATAATTTAATAAATTTAAATTATTTTAATATAAAATTAAATAATTAGATTGCACGAACTGATCTTATAAGATTGTCCTATTGTAAGGTTTATCCCTTATCCTAAAATAGTTTCCCTAGTATGTACTAATTTAAAAAATTAATCATAAATATGTTAGATAAGATCTAAATAGATTTATGATTTAATAGATTTAAAAGTATTTCAATCTAAAATTTATGATCATGAATATATTTAGATCAGATCTAAGATAGATTCATGATTTTATATTATGTGCATAGTTTATGAATTAAACATGCAATTGGTTTATATTTATGAAATGAGCTGATTTATTTTTAAACTGAGTCGACCCATTTAGTAGACAAAATTAGATTGTAAAAATATTTCACAAATATGAAAATTATTTTTAAAATACCAAACTCCAACCCATCAGTCCAATACTTAATTAAGAATTAAGAATTATTGATTAGGATCTAAAATTATGAATTAAAGATCCTTAAGACAAAATCATAACATATTGGTTAACGGGTTAGTATGAATTAGGTCCATTAATTGGGTTAGACCTAAGGTTAGATTAAAAATATAATTAATTAGAGTAATTGACTAAATCTAATCAAGTATTATTTTTAGATTAGATCAAGGACACTCTAGATCAATTGCAATAGTTATAGTTGGTCAAGTCCATGTCTTTAACAAGAATCAAATGGACTTGATTCTTGGCTAAGTGGTCTAGCCCAGATTGTTAGGTGGATCCAATCAAAACTAATTAACTAGTTGGTGTCTAAGGTAAGTCTAGTAGTTTAGATTGGTGGTCTTTAATTTGGACCTACTCACACTGATTTGGTGTTTGACAAGTTAATGGTATATCCCTCCCACCGATCTCACTTACCTGGCCATCTTGGTGAAATTATGTTTTAATCACTTAAAAATTCGAGCTAACCCATGTCAACTAAATAAATTAGTATGACTGATTTAGGTGCACCTTGACCAGCTTATCTATGATCTCCATTAATCTAACTTAGTGAAGTTAGTGGGAGGATCATGATTAGCTGGTTCCTCTTCTCTTTTTTCTTTAAATGAGTTAACTAAATCCTCTAAATTATTAGGTCCTTAAAATGAAATTATTATGGTAATAACAACATCATAGCCTTCTATTAAGATGGATGATAATGGGTCCAATAGTTTGGGTGGACATTGGAGGCACCTTATGCCTGGTGTTCATCAAGTTATTGGAATTATCATTCATCATATAATGATTAGGTCGCACCCTCTGAATGACGATCAGGTTGGCCAAAGCTTTCCTCGGGCTTGATCATTGTTTGTTTGATGCACTGAACTCTGTCATGTTAATGGTTGGACCTAATTAAAATTTTTAGTGGAGGCTCTAGCCTACAGACACTATAAGAAATAGGACTTTTGCCAACATAAAATTTACCTACACAAAATTTTATGTAGGTAAAAAGAATAATTGGCTATGTAACATATAAAATGTTGGCAAAAGAGGCATTATTAGCTATGCATAAAAAAATACATCACAAAAAATAATTATCGACATAAATATACCATTGATATTTTACCTAAAGTGTCGATAATGGATGGTCTTAATTTTTTATTTTGGCAAAATATTTGTCGATGCAAAATTTGTGTAGGCAATAAGGATTATTTCCTATGCAAAAAAAATATAGATAATTAACCTAATTACCTATGATAATTTTGCATCGACAAATGATTTTCTTCTTTATATATATATATTCTTTATTTTATCAAAATATTTGCTAATGCATAATTTGCATAGGAAATGAAGCTTATTGCCTATGTAAACATAAAGCATAGACAATTAAGGTAATTGCATATGCTTATATAGCCTTAGAAAATATTTTCACATTTTTTGATGTAAAATTTGCATAGGCATTTAGTCTTATTTTCTACGTTATATTTTTTGACGTAAAATTTATATAGGCATTTAGTCTTATTTTCTACGTAAACATAAACATAGGTAATTATCCTTATTGGCTATGCTTACATAGCATCAAAAAATATTTTATCAAAATAAAAAAATAAGCATTTGTCGATGCAAAATTTGTGTAGGTAATAAGCTCATTGCTTATGCTTCCTTCTTGCGTAGGTAATTATGTTATTATCGATGCTAGATTAGCATTGAAAAATATTTTTATTTTTTATTACTTCTTATTTTCATTAAAAATTTTCAATGCTAAATTTGCATCAGTAATAAAAATAATTATCTATGCAAAAAAAGATCGTAGGCAATAGGTTATTACCTACATAAATTTTACATTAGAAAAAGTTTTTCTTTTTAGTTAATTTATTTATTCTTATAAATAATTTACCATTATCTAAATAATCTACTAGTATAATTTTAAAATTTAAAATTCATCTTCATCATTCATTATCTAAATAATTATCATTAGAGTATCATCACAAAAGTCTACGTCGATCCGATAATCCTAGCTATATCGATCAATAAAATTTAATTTTGATAATCATGAATGAACAGATGATGATCTAATAGATAGAGACCATTGATGAATTCAAAAAATTATAATGATGATTTTGGTAATATTTATAGCATACTATCAAAATTTTACCTTAATCAGATATCATTATCATGATTAATTTAGCATGGGATAATTTCGATCATTAAATAAAAAATAAGTGATCAAAAGGCTAAATAGTGTTCGATTATAGAGCAATCTTTTGGATAAATAATCTTTATTGCTACTTTGATCATTTGTACAGTGGTGATATAAAATTCAAAATGCATGTGTATGAGCGATCCAAAGCTATATGTTTCTTAATACTCATTCTTAAGATCCTTAAGTAATTATACTTATGCTTTTGTATGATCTACTTAATATGGATGGTTCATACATGCACGATTCGAATTTTATAATCACCACTATACAAATGATCAAAATAGTAGCAAAGATCATTTATCTAAAAATTTATCTCATAATCGATGTTGTTTGGCATTTTGATCACTTATTTTTTATTAAACGATCAAAATCACCCCACGCTAAATTAATCATGATAATGATGTTCGATTAATGTAAAATTTTGATAGTGTACTGTAAATATTATAAAAATTATTGTTGTAAGTTTTTAGATCCATCAGTGCTAGTCTCTATCTATTAGATTATCATGTGGTCATTCGTAGTCATCGAAATCAAATTTTATTGAGATATAGCTAGGGCTATTGAATCAAGGTAGACTTTTATGACGATACTTTAATGATAATTATTTATATAATAAATGATAAAAATTAACTTTAAATTCTAAAATTATACCGATAAATTATTTATATAATAATAAATTATTGATGAAAATAAAAAAAAATTAATTAAAAAAACTTTTTTTGATGCAAACAAAATGTAGGAAATAATCTAATTGCCTATGCTTTTTATTTATATAGGTAATTAAGCTTATTGCCAATGAAAATAAAGAAGCACCAAAAAATATTTTATGAAAAATAAAAAGTTTAATAAAGAGTAAAACTATTTAGTGACATAAACTTAACAACGATAATAGGCATAATTACCGATGTAAAACTCTAAAGTAGAAAATTTGGATTATTTTCAATGGATACTTTGCATTGAAAAATAATTTTTTTAATTAATTTTTTAATTTTAGTAATATATTTTTTGACTCTAATGTACCAAAGGTAAATATCTTGTTGATGAAAAATAAAAAAATTAATTAAGAAAAAACTTTTGCCAATGTAAAGAAAGCGTAGGTAATAACCTAATTATGCTTATTGTCGACGAGAAAGCTACTTCAAAAAATGTTTTATGAAAGTAAAAAATTTAATAAAATGTGAAAGCATTTATTGATGTAAATTAACATTGGTAAAAAGCATAATTACCTACGTGAAATTCTAACATAGGAAATTATTTTTATTTCCAATATATGTTTTACATCAAAAATATTTTTTTACTAATTTATTAATTTTAGTAAAATATTTTCCAACTTTAATATAGCCATAGGTAAATATCTTGATTACAAAATATAAAAAGTTAAATAAAAAATATTTTTTGATGCAAAATTTACGTAGGTGGTAAGCCTTATTTCCTATGTTTTTCATTTAGGTAGGTAATTAGGATAATTTCCTACGCTAAATTAGCATCGCTAAAATATTTTATTTTTTATTAATTTTTTAATTTTGATATAACATTCTTTGATGCTATTGTATTATAGGTAAAGGTCAATTTTGCCGACATTAAATTTTTTCATCAAAAATTATATAATTATCAATGTAAATTTTGCATCGATAAATGTTTGGAGATATTTATGAAACCCACCCCTCTGCGTGTTTTCATCTCCCATCCCTGCCATCCTATTTCCCCCGAATGCACTCCCATCCAAGCCATTTTGATCCCTCACTCTTAGCCATTGCCGTTCTCACTGTCGAATGTCCTCGCCTTTACCTCCACCACTGCCATCACCACTGCCACCACTGTTGCTGCCACTACCATCACTATTGTTGCCATCAGCTACCACCCTAAAAAAGTAAATTCTTTTTTTTTTGTTTTGGATCCACAAGGAAGGGAGGAGTGGGGGGTGTTGGGGGGGTGGGGTTGGTTGATCGAGTAGCGAGGAAGGAGAGGGAAGGGGTGTTTTGTGGGGTGGGGAGGAGGGGCACCGTTGGCTGGGTGGGGGGCGTGATTGGAGTAGGCCCAAATTTGGGCATTTTAGGGGAGGAGGAGCCCACGAGGGGTGGGGAGGAGGGATGCCGTGGGGTGTTGGGGGTTTTGTGTTCCCATCGACGACCGCCAGGGTTGGGGGGAGGGGAGGGGGGCTAGTCACATGGAGGCTAGGGCCGAACTGCTGGGGCTCGGGGTTTAAAGGACGACCATTAAGGTCGAGGGCGGATGGCTGGGGGGCCAGGGGCGGAGTGGCCAAGGTTTGGGGGTGTTGAACCCCTGAGTGATTTTGATGATAACCAAATATTAAAGCAAATGATTACTAATATTTTGTATTTTAGATATTTTTTTATCAGAAAAAAGAGAGCTCTTTGACCAAAATGAGAATTACATAAAGTTTGATTAAAATGAAAATCAAATCTCCTTGAATGGTACCAAAAATTCTCTCAAATAGCCTTGGAGCAACTTTCGAGATGTCTTGAAATTTTTTCGAGAGCTCTCATGTAAACTAGCATGCCCAAGTAAGCTTCTGGCATGATTTTGAGAGGTCTTGAGTTAATCTCGAGAGCTCTCAGTCTCAGGAGATAGAAACTTAGTTTCTATGCTCTGAGAGCGAGAGGTCTTGCAGGATTCTCGAGAGGTCTCGTAGTTTCGGTGAGATGTCTCATTTAGAACTGAAAGCTCTCGATCTCAGGCAATTCAATTTTTTTAAAAAGTTATTTTTGGAGCGACTGAAGGTGAGAGTCTCCTAATCAAACTGAGAAGCCTCAAAATCTAGTGAGACATCTCGAGACAAATCGAGAGGTCATGAGATACGGGGATAACTTTTTTGCAGAGCATTCTAGGTCGGATTTTGTCGGTTCTAATGGCTAATTGCTGCTCTCTAATGGTCAGATTTTACTTTTTCTATACTCCAATCATATCCAAATGAGAGAGAATGCACCAGATATAAAAGAAAGAAGTATTTTTGATGAAAAAAGAAAAATGAGAGAAAGGAACGTACGCCCTATTTTTCAATGAAAACTCATTCTTCAATCAAATAGTTCTCTCAAGCATTGAAGAGCTCTCAAGTGCAATAACTCCAAGCATTCAAAGAGGCTTCCAACGAACTATAACAATAACTTTTCTGCTCATTTAAAGGAGCAATCTTTGTTGTAAAATCTTTTTTTCCCTTTTTCCGTACTTGATTTTAGCAGGGGCTGAAACTTGAGTATTGGGATTTTTCTCCCCATTCATTATTTTGGATTGATCCATCTATTTATTGTAAGGGTTGTATTTGGTGAATCTTTTGAAAAATTAACTAGATTTTTGGATAGTGAGCTCAGAAAACCATCTAGCTATAATCTTGCAGGATTATAGTGAAATTCTCAAGAGTCTTGCTTAGAGAGTGGACGTAGGTGCTGGAAGTGTACCAAACTACCATAAAAATCTCTTATTTGTGTGTGTTCTTGTCTCTACTTTTCATTATTCTTTCATCTCTCTCACATAGCATTCAAATAGTTTTTATTGCACATACTTGCTCTAAAATTTTAAAAAATCCATTTCACCCCCCCTCTTGGGTTGTCTAGTGGGCAACAATTGATATTAGAGCCTTGGTTCTCTACTAATTATTGATTTTATCAACTAGAGATAAAAATCATGTCAACCCAACTAGGAGGTTCACTAGTCGAAGGGCAATCCATAAATAGGCCACCTCTTTTCAATGGATCCAACTATACTTATTGAAAAGCTCGCATGTACATTTTTATTCAAGCCCTCGACTATGACATATGGAGTGTCATTGTCAATGGCCCACACACATCTATAATCATTATCAATGGCACATCCTCTCTTAAGTCGAAGAAGGATTGGGATGAAACAGATAAAAAAGTTATCCAATTAAATGCTAAGGCAATGAATGTACTCTACTGTGCCCTTGATGTAAATGAGTTTAACCAAATTTTTACTTGCAATTCTGCAAAGAAAATTTGGGATAGACTTGAAGTCACACATAAAGGGACAAATCAAGTAAAAGAAACAAAGATTAACATGCTAGTTCACCAATATGAATTGTTCAAAATGGATCCCACAGAATCTATCACTAGCATGTACACAAAATTCACTGATATTATTAATGATTTGAAAAGCTTAGGAAAAGTTTACACTAATAGTGAATTGGTAAGAAAGATTCTCAGGTTTTTGCCTAGAACATGGGAAGCCAAGGTGACAGCCATCCAAGAGGCAAAAGATTTGAATACTCTATCTCTAGAAGAGCTCATTGGATCCTTGATGACACATAAGCTTGCCATGAGTCGACACTATGAAGAGGACAACAAGAAGAAGAAAACTATAGCGCTAAAATCCATGGCAGCTGAAGAAGAAGATAATCTATCCATCAGTGAGGAGAATGATGAAGACATGGCCCTGGGGATAAAAAAATTTAAGAAGTTCATGGAAAGAAGAAGACAAGGATTCAAGAAGAGGATCTTCATTAGAGGAAAAGCTAGTAGGGAGAAGGAGAAGGATCAGCCCACTTGCAATGAATGCAAGAAGCTGGGACATTTTAGGGCTGAATATCCTCAGTTGAAGAAGGGGCTAAAAAGAACAAAAAAAAAAAAGCTATGTTAATGACTTAGAGCAACAGCGATGAGTCAAGCTTGAAGGAAGAAAATCAAAACAAAGCAAACTTATGCTTTATGGCACAAGATGATGATGTATCCTCCACTCTTGACTTAGATTTTACTTTTAATGAGCTTCAAGATGCTTTTTATGACTTAATGAAAGATTTTAAAAGGATTAGTACAAAAAATAAAAATCTTAAGGAAACGACTCAAACTCTTTTCAAAAGAAGAAGAAGAGGTAATCAGTAACCATAATAAGTTGAAAGAAGAAAACAAAATCCTAAAGGATGAATTGGATAAACTAAAATCTTTAGTTGATGAATTTACTTGTAGTTCTGAAAAAATAAAATCTTAGTTGATATGGCCCGTACCATGTTATATGAAGGGAATCTACCCAAATACTTTTGGGCGAAGCCATTAACATAGCATTTTATATCCTAAATAGAGTTTCTATTCATCCAATTTTAAAGAAAACCCCCTATGAGCTTTGAAAAGGAAAAAAACCTAATATCGATTATTTTCATATTTTTGGATGCAAATGCTTCATTCATAATAATGGTAAAGCTAATCTTCAAAAATTTGATGCTAATGCTGATGAGGATATCTTTCTTGGATACTCTACATCTAGTAAAGTGTATAGAGTCTTCAACAAATATTTTTTGATTGTTGAAGAATCAATCCATGTCATTTTTAATGAAGCTAACAATCAATCTTTGAGAAATAAAGATGATTTTGATGATGATATAGGAATTCTCGAAGATGGAATGAAGGAGCTAAACTTGAAGGACAATAACGTTCATGACAAAGGTAAATCGACAACAACTATTGAACAAGATAAGGATGGAGAAAATGAAGCATCTAATGAACATGGAGATCTATCCAAGGAGTGGAGGTATGCACATAATCATCCAAAAGAATTGATTTTAGGTGATCCTTCACAAGGGATAAGAACTAGATCTTATTTTAAAGATACATTTGATTATCTTGCTTTTGTTTCACAAATAGAATCTAAGAACATAGAAGCTGAAAAGGACTCTAATTGGATGCTAGCCATGCAAGATGAACTAAACCAATTTGAAAAAAATAATATATGGACTCTTGTAAATAGACCTCTTGACCATCCTATAATTGGCACAAAATGGATATTTAGGAACAAATTAGATGAACATGATAATGTTGTAAGGAATAAAGCTAGACTAGTTGCTAAGGGATATAATCAAGAAGAAAAGATTGACTTTGATGAAACATATGCTCCTGTAGCAATATTAGAGGCTATTAGATTATTACTTACTTTTGCTTGCTACATAAACTTTAAATTATTTCAAATGGATGTAAAGAGTGCCTTCTTGAATGGTTATATCACTGAAGAAATATTTGGAGAACAACCACCTGGCTTTGAAAATTACTCACTTTCTAACCATGTGTACAAATTAAATAAAGCACTTTATGGACTTAAACAAGCACCTAGAGCATGGTATGAGAGATTGAGTAAATTTTTATTATAAAATAATTTTATTCGAGGAAGTGTATAGACACCACACTATTTTTGAAAAAGAAAAATAATGATCTTCTTGTAGTTCAAATATATGTGGATGACATTATATTCGGAGCTACTAATGAAATTCTTTGTCAAGAATTTGTAAAGTTGATGTAGGATGAATTCGAAATGAGGATGATGGGGAGCTGAACTTCTTTCTTGGACTACAAATCAAACAATCAAAGAAAGGTATTTTCATTAGCCAAATGAAGTACATCAATGAAATGTTGAGGAAGTTTGGCATGAAAAATGGAAAAGAGATCGGCATACCAATAAGCCCCTCACACAAACTCGATAAAAATGAAAATGGTAAGACCATAAATGAAAAGCTCT
The DNA here is from genome assembly GCA_006176705.1 of Cocos nucifera. Lineage (NCBI taxonomy): Eukaryota > Viridiplantae > Streptophyta > Magnoliopsida > Arecales > Arecaceae > Cocos > Cocos nucifera. The sequence goes on from QRFJ01001620.1 coordinate 119,002, forward strand.
ATAGAGGTATGATTGGATCCCTACTTTATTTAACTGTAAGTAAATTTGATATATTATTTAGTATTTCCATGTGTGCTAGATTTCAATCTAATCCTAAAGAATCTCATTTACTAGCTATTAAGAAAATTTTTATATATTTAATCTACACACACAACTTAGGACTTTGGTACTCAAAATAATCCTCCATTGAATTGATAGGATACACTGATGTAGACTATAGAGGATGTAGAATAGACAGAAAGAGTACCAGTGGCACCTACCAATTTCTAGGGTTAAACTTAATTTTTTGGTATAGCAAGAAGCAAAACTCCATAGCACTGTCAACGACTGAGGCCAAATATGTTGCTGCGGGGAGTTGCTGTGCTCAAATACTATGGATCAAGCAATAATAAGAAAATTTTGGAATTAAGTAAAACAAGATACCTATTAGGTGTGATAACACTAGTGCTATAAACTTAACAAAAAAATCTTATTCAACATTCAAAAATCAAATACATTGAAATTTGACATCACCTCATAAGAGATCATGTTCACAATAATAACATTATGCTAGAATTTGTATCAACTGAAAATTAACTTGCCGACATTTTTACAAAACCTCTAAATGAAGATAGATTCTCAAAAATTAGGGATAAACTTGGTATATGTGATCCTCTATAAAAATATTTAATATTAAATTTATTGGACTATTTTTTGATCCCCTTTTTCATCCTAAACACCATATTCAATCTTGAGAAATCAAGAAAAGTTGGCTTGAATTTCTCACTTTTTTTTTGTGTGCTCGAGAAGTCTCGGTTTATACATGAGACCTCTCGACTGTATTCTGAGACCTCTTGCTTTAAAAGCGAAAGTGCTCAACTTTTTGAGACATCTTATTTTTAAGACGAGAGCTCTTGAATTTTGCAGGATCCCTTTTTAATCTAACTTCTAAGAGGTCCCCTCTCTCATTCGCTCCTTTCATTTTTCCAATACCTCTCCTCCGAAACTCTTCCAAACTCCCATCCACTACTCCAAACTCTTTGAAACATTATTCTATTGCTCATTCCATCTTAATCCAACTCCAATAGCTCCAAAGAAGAGAGCCTTCACCATACGAAGATCGTCCATCACTCCTTTGACTGAAGCTAGGGCAAAGCGGCAGTAGGACATGGCCCAAGCATCTCCATCTACCTCTTCTTCTTGTGCTCGTCTCAACGTCGCCACAAGGACTGCTCCAACAGGCTGATGTGTCAACATTGGATACCTAGATAGGGAACATTTTCGTATTAGGTCATGGATCAGGCAGCAAGGCTAGGAGAAGCCGTGTACTCTTGAGGTAAATGTCTATTCGAACTTAATTAGAGAGTTCTTTGAGAACATTAGCTTTAAGCATGGGTCAAGGATAGAGTCTATTGTTAAAGGAGTACACATCTCTTTGAATGAGAGGAAAATAGGGCAACTCTTTGAAGTACCTAGGTTTGGAGATTGTTATCTAAATTTGAGGAATAAAACTAGAGCTTTAAAGTGCATTTTGGAAAGAAAAAATGTTGATGAAAATCAATAATTGGTCTCACATCATCTCTTAGTGGAAATGAGATTATTACAATGCATTATGAGCCATATAATTTTCTCAAAGGTAGGAAGACATGACTGGATTGGGAAGAAAGAACTGCCTGTTATGTTCTTTATGCCGAAACACCCATGAGCTTTCCATCTCTAATGCTTCAATAGTTAAAGGACACAGCCAAGAAAAGCAAATCCTATCAGCCCTACGGGATGATCTTCACTATGATTTTCAAGGATTTTCATATTAATCTAGAAGGTGAAGACTTCAAGAAGTTGACACACACCGACTACATAAATGAGAAAACTTTGAATAGAATAAAATTTGTAAAAAAGGATGATAGATGGATAAGGGCAGATGAACATGTTGCTACTACAAATGAGCCTAAGGAGCACAAATCTCCACCTCCTCCACCATCACCCTCTGCTGCTGGACCTTCATTCACTACACCAAGGTCTCCGCATACTTCATAAGGGCCTTCTAGTCATGTTCCAACACCTCCCTCTACTTTTGATCAAGAAAATTTAATTGAAAGGATGGTAGAGGAAGTAGTTCAAAAAGTATCTAAAAGGTTCATTGATCTTCTCTCCAGTGTAAGGCATCAACTGTTGGTGAGCATTGAAGAATAGAAAATATCTTCTGAAAGTCAGACTGAAATGCTTAGCCAACAACTTAGTGGATTATCTCAAAGGATTGAAATTTTGGAGGAGCAACATGGGTTGTCAACTCAGATTGAACTTCTTCTATCTGAGACTGCCAGAATTGCACAAAGACTAGAGGAGAACATCACCATTTAGTGCACCATGGCTGAAGTCCTTATTTTATCATTATGGTAGATTATGGATCAGATTGGCAGACTTGGATCTTGGATGCCATCCACTTCTAGACCCTCACCATCTCCTAGACCCGCAGCACACTTATCCTCATCTAGATCTAAATCTTCCTCTGAACCAATCATAGAGTTTTTCTCTGATAAGGAATAGGTCTAGCTTCTCCTACTTATTTTTGTTTGTTACTTAGTGTACTTTTGAGTATATTGGTATGGATCTTTTTTTTGTAAACCAATATACAACTTTGTCATTTCAATCTTATGCAATGTAATCAACCTTTTTGATTATATTTTTGACTTCTTTAATGTCTACTTCTCTCAATTATGTGTCTCAATTATGTGATTTTGATGTTGATAAAGAGAGGGAGAAAAATTAAGTGAAAAGAGCATACATTAAGGGAGAAAAATGTAAATGTATAAAAGAACATTATTTAAATCCATACAAATCAAAAGAGCATACATTAAGGGAGAAAAATGTAAATGTATAAAAGAACATTATTTAATCCCATACAAATCAAAAGAGCATACATTAAGAGAGAGCATCAATACAAAAGAATTTCACATACTCTCATTCATTAATACATGATACACGTATCGCTTACATTCTTTTTATGAACTGCTTGATGTTTTGCCATCATCAGAAAGGAGAAGATTGTTGAACCCCTAAGTAATTTTGATGATGACAAATATTAAAGCAAATGATTACTAATATTTTGTATTTCAAGTATTTTTTTATCAGAAAAAAGAGAGCTCTTTGACCAAAAGGAGATTTACATGAAGTCCAATTCAAATAAAAATCAAATCTCCTTGAATGGTAGCAAAAATTTCCTCAAATAGCCTTGGAGCAATTTTCGAGACATCTCAAATTTTTTTTGAGAGCTCTCGTGTGAACTGGTATGCCCAAGTAAGCTTCTAGCATGATTTTGAGAGGTCTTGAGTTAATCTTGAGAGCTCTCGATCTTAAAAGATAGAAACTCAGTTTTTGTGCTCTGAGAGCGAGAGGTCTCGTAGAATTCTCGAAAGGTCTCACGGTCCCGGTGAGATGTCTCATTCAGAACCGAGAGCTCTTAGTCTCAGGTGATTCAATTTTTTTAGAAAGCTATTTTTTGAGTGATTGAAGGTGAGAGGTCTCCTGATCAAACCAAGAAGCCTTGAAATCTAGTGAGATGTCTCAAAACAAATCAAGAGGTCTCGAGACATGGGGATAACTTTTTAGCAGAGCATTCTAGATTGAATTTTCTCGATTCTAACAGCTACCTACTACTCTCCAACGATTGGATTTCACATTTTTTGGACTCCAATCATATCCAGATGAGAGGGAATGCACCAGATATAAAAAAAAGATGTATTTTTGATGAAAAAAGAAAAACAAGAGAAAAAAATGTATGCCATATTTTTCAACAAAAATTCATTCTTCAATCAAACAATTCTCTCAAGCATTGAAGAGCCCTCATGTGCAATAACTCCAAGCATTCAAAGACGCTTCCAATGAACTGCAATAATAACTTTTCTACTTATTTAAAGGAGCAATCTTTGTTGTAAAATCTTTCTTTCGCTTTTATGTATTTGGTTTCAGCAGGGACTGAAACTTGGGTATTGGGATTTTTCTCCTCATTCATTATTTTGGATTGATCTGTCTATTTATTGTAAGGGTTGTGGTTGGTGAACCTTTAGAAAAATCAACTAGATTTTTAGATAGTGAGCTTGAAAAAGTTATCCGATTGTAATCTTATGGGATTATAGTAAAATTTTCAAGAGTCTTGCTTGGGGAGTGGATGTAGGTGCTGGAAGTGCACCGAACCACTATAAAAATCTCTTGTTTGTATGTATGCTCTTATCTCTACTTTTCATTATTCTCTCATCTCTCTCACATAGCATTCAAATAGTTTTTATTGCACATACTTGCTCTAAAGTTTTAAAAAACCTAATTTACCCCCCCCCCCCCCCTCTTGGGTTGTCTAGCTAGGCAACAAAGGGGGTGGGGGGGTTGCAGCGTGCGAGGAAAGGAAAAGGAGGGGAAAAAATTAAATAATTTTTTTAAAAAATTATTTCTAAAAATTAATAATTTATTAATAAAATAATAAAAATAATAATAAGTATTAAAAAATAATTTAAAATAATATTTTAAAATAAAATATTTTTTATAATAAAAATAATTAGATTTTTAAAATAGTGATAAAATATTATTTTAAAAAAAATAATTTTGAATGGGGTGATGGGGGCATTGATAGGAGGGGTTGGTCCATGGATAGAATGTGTTCATATGTAAGTCAATTTCAAAAATAATTTTGAATAATATTTAAAAATAAATTATTTTATAATAAAAATTATATTTTTAAAATATTGATAAAATATTATTGTTTAAAGATAATTTTGAATGGGGTGAGGGGGGCACTGATAGGAGGTGTAGGCTCATGGATTGAATGTGCTCATGTACAAGTCAATTTTAAAAAAATAATCCTATCCATTTCTTTTTTCTTGCATATATTTGATTAAATATGCTTATGTGCAAGTCAATTTCACTCTATGAAATACGATATAAAAACAATAAGATGATAGTATTATTTTATTAAAATTATATAGATAAAATATTTTATAGAGGTATTTTTAAAAATTAACAAGTTTAGCAAAATACTAAAAAATTAATCATTTTAGTTTTGATATGTTGAGTACCTTTGACTTTGTATTATGTGCTACATACTTGGAAAGCATGGGAACAAAAGTGTTTAATTTCTCTTTAGTTGAGGTTAGTTTATGAAACATAATTTATATTAGGTTTTATTAGCATTCTTGATTGATGATATTTATAATGTATGTTGTTAATGAATGGTGGTTAACTTTGACTTTTTTTTTTAATTTTTTTATTTGAGGTTTGTTAGGGGTATTTCGGTACTAGTCGAAGACCTGATAATGTAGGCTGAATTAAAGGTCATCAAAGGCTGAGGATGAGGTCCTAAGTCTGGCCGAACTTAAGGTCATCAAAAGATGAAAGCCACAGTGATAATGTAGGCTGAATTGAAGATCATCAAAGACTGAGGCTGAGGTCCTAAGTCAGGTCAAACTTAAAGTCATCAAAAGATAGAAGCTAGGGTGATAATATAGGCTGAATTGAAGGTTATCGAAGGCTGAGGATGAGATCCTAAGTTAGGCCGAATTTGAGGTTATCAAAAGATGGAAGCCAGGGTCATAATGTAGGCTGAATTGAAGGTCATCAAAGGCTAAGGCCGAGATCCTAAGTCAAACCGAACTTGAGATCATTAAAAGATGAAAGCTAGGATCATAATGAAGGCTGAATAAAAGGCCATCGAAGGCTGAGGATTAGGTTATTAGTTAGGCCGAACTTGAAGTCATCAAAAGATAGAAGCCAAGGCTATAATGTAGGCTGAATGGAAGGTCATCGAAGATTGAGAATAAGGTCCTAAGTTAGACTAAACTTAAAGTCATCAAAAGATGGAAGCCAGGGTCAGAATGTATGATGAAGGTCTTGAGAAGGCTGAGGCTGAGGTCCTAAGTCAGGTCAAATGTTAGATCATCAGAAGGTTGAAGTCCCCACTCTCGGTTCTAGGTTGTCAATTCACATAATTAAGAGGTGGTTCCCCCCCATATGCCATGAGGGGACAGCACCTGACATAATTTCTGAGGATATTCCAATGGGCAAGTAAAGTATCTCTGACAGCTTCCTGCTCTCCCACAATTAACAACCCACAATCCATCCTATCAAACTTTGAATGCCTTCTATAGAAGAGATAAAAAGGAAGGATCCTAAGGTAGTAGACTCTTCTCTCTAAATGCTCATCTTCTTTCTTTTGTAGAATGAAAAACTAATTTAAGCATCGGAGGATTCTCGCTAGAGCCAACTCCAATCAGAGACTTTTTTTGCAAGTACGACCATCTTCATTCCATCATCGCTGACTTGTCACCATCACACAACTCCAACAATCCAACCTTGAGATAGATTTCCGCATCCATAGATGGCGCTAGAGGAAGGGCCCTTTGAGCCCATTTATAGAAAGAAATAAGCACCCAGCCAAAGAAGCTCCATCACGTTGCTCCAATGTAGACAACATTTAGCATCCATCTTCAATAGGTCCCACCTAGGCTCAAACTAGGGGCTCCAAATAAGCAAGAAATTTCAATCGAAAAAAAAGGTCCGAGCAAGAAAAGAGACCATGATAAGGATGATCTGAACCAGTAAAGACACCACAAGATCCAAATAAGAAATATAATTATAAAAATTTTTTAGTTATATTATATTCTTGATTTTTCATCCATTCTTTTGAATTCTAGATATAATCAAATATTAGAAGGGGGATCTTCATTTGCACTCTGATATCCTAGGTAAAATAGAGTTTGGGAGCTTCATGAATAAGAACAAATTTGATGCCCAGCAAAGGCTCTTCGTCAATAGCATCCCATGAAAAGGGGGTTAGATTTGCCTGATTCAAGAAAAAAAGAGAGAGAGAGAGGAGAGAGTTTTTAGTTTTCTATTTTAAATAAAATAAAAAAAGAGGGAGGTTTTTAGTTTTCTATTCAATATATATATATAATTCCTTTTAGCTTTTTGTTTAAAAGAAGAAGAAGAAGAAGAAGAAGATAAAGTCTGATCTGAATCAGGATAGTCAAATAAAATCCAAGATCTCCCAAACAAAAAACAAATGGTAACAAACTTTTAAACTTCTATCTATTATTATTTTTCTTTTCTTCCTTTCTTTCTTGCAGGGCTATAGGGCACCAAAACTAAGGCCAAACCCAAAACCAATTAAGACTAAGTTCAAGAAACTAAAGTTGAAGCTGAAGTGAAAATAAATGCTGAAGCTGAAGTTAGAATCTAGACCAATCCGAGGTCAAGCTCAAAACTAATCCAAGGTCAAGTTCAAGGTCCATCCAAGGTGAAAGCAAGATAGATCCAAGGCAAAGATTAGATAAGTCCGAGGTCTATAGAAGTTCAAGCTCAAAAGATAGAGGTCAATGAAAATTCAATCTCAGTAAGCCAAACTCATCAGAAATCAATCTGAGGTTAAAGCCTAAGCTAAGCTGAGATCAGATTCATGACCAAGCCAAGGCCAAAATCAAGAACAAATTGAAGTTAAAAGAACAACCAAGCTGAAGTTAAAATCATAGCAGAGCTGGAGTCAAAATCATGACTGAGGTCAAACTACCAAGCCCAAATTCATCCTATGGCCAAGGAAGCAGACCTAACAAGAACATCAACCAAAGAAGGCTAACTAGATGTAAACTAACAAATCAGAGCCAATCCGATGGGTGGTCTCACTCCTCGTGCAAATCTACTATGACATCGATCAAAAGATATCATTACTCTTGGGCAAGTCGAATGAAGGCGGCAACAATAATAACCAAAAGGTGTTGAGTAGAGCCCATAAATATCAATCATCCAGGGTAAGGAAGACCTCAGATGGGCTATGGAATGCCTCGACGGCACTTCATCTCCGAATGAAAATAGCCTTAAGAAGGGCATCTCATTTACGAATACGAGTATAGCCATGGAATACCTCGACGACACTTCATCTCTGGATGAAAATAGTCTCGAGAAGGGCACCTCATTTAGGAACACGAGTATAGCTATAGAATACCTCGATAGTGCTTCATCTCTGGATGAAAATAGCTCCGGTAAGGATGCCTCATTTACGAACATGAGTATAGCCATGGAATGCCTCGACAGTGCTTCATCTCTAGATGAAAATAGCCCTAGGAAGGGCCTCATTTACGAACATGAGTATAGCCATGGAATGCCTCGACGGTGCTTCATCTCTAAATTAAAATAGCCTTAGGAAGGGCACCTCATTTACGAACATGACTATAGCTATGGAATGCCTCGGCGGTTCTTCTTCTCTGGATGAAAATAGCCACAGGAAGGGCACCTTGTTTACAAATACAAGTATAGCCATGGAATGCCTTAACGGTGCTTCATTTCTGGATGAAAATAGCCTTGGGAAGGGCACCTTGCTTACGAACACAAGTATAGCCATGGAATGCCTCGGCGGTGCTTCATCTCTGGATGAAAATAGCCCTGGGAAGGGCACCTCGCTTACGAACACAAGTATAGCTATGGAATGCCTCGGCGATGCTTCATCTTTGGATGAAAATAGCCCCAGACAGGGCACCTCATCTACGAATACAAGTATAGCCATGGAATGCCTCGATGGTGCTTCATCTCTGGATCAAAATAGCCTTAGGAAGGGCATCTCATTTACGAACATGAGTATAGCCATGGAATGCCTCAGTGGCACTTCATCTCTAGATGAAAATAGCCCCGGAAAGGGTGCCTCTTTTTCACATACAAGTATAACCATGGAATCCCTCGATGACACTTCATCTCTGGATTGAAATAAGGAAGAAGACATGCCCTCATCCTTAAATGAGAAAGCACCGAAGAAGAGAACCTGCCCTCATTCTTAAACAAGAAAGCCCCAAAATTCGAGTGCAGGATATAATGGTTTGCATAAATCTAAGCTCAAAAAGCTAAGGACAAACTTGAATTTAAGCTAAAGGATAAAGAACTTCGAATAATTTCAATGAGAAATATGAAGATTTTGAGTCTAAATGATAAAAAAGGATATATCTTCGGCAAGTCCGATCTGATATACTCCCTTCATCCAAATCAAGCCTCGGACTTGGTAGTAGGGAGGCTATTGTTGGGATATTTCTATACTGGCCAAAGACATGACAATATAGGCTGAATTGAAGATCATCAAAGGCTGAGGATGAGGTCCTAAGTCATACCGAACTTGAGGTCATCAAAAGATGAAAGCCAGGGTGACAATGTAGGCTGAATTAAAGGTTATCAAATGCTAAGGATGAGATCCTAAGTCAGGACAAACTTGAGGTCATCAAAAGATAGAAGCCAGGATCATAATGTAGGCTAAATTGAAGAAGATCATCGAAGGCTGAGGACGAGGTCCTAAGTTAGGCCAAACTTAAAGTCATCAAAAGATGGAAGCTAGGGTTATAATGAAGGCTGAATGGAAGGTCATTAAAGGTTGAGGATGAGGTCCTAAGTTAGGACAAACTTGAAGTCATCAAAAGATGAAAGCCAGGGTCATAATGTAGGCTGAATGGAAGGTTATCGAAGGCTAAGGACAAGGTCCTAAGTTAGGCCGAACTTGAAGTCATCAAAAGATGGAAGCCAAGATTAGAATGTATGCGGATTAAAGGTCTTGACAAGTCTGAGATCGAGGTCCTAAGTTAGGCCAAACTTTAGATCATTAGAAGGCTGAAGCCACTACTCTCGACTCCAGGTTGTCAATTCACATAATTAAAAGATGATTCCCCCCATATGCCATGAAAGGACAACACCTAACATGATTCCTAAGGATATTCCAATGGACAAGCAAAATATCTCTGATAGCTTCTTGCTCTCCCATGACTAACAACCCACAATCCATCCTAACAAACTCCGGATGCCTTATATAAAGTAGGTAAAAAAGAGGGACCCCAAGGTATACAGACTCTTCTCTCCAAATGCTCATGTTCTTTCTTTTATTGAATGAAAAACTAAACTTTAGATCATTAGAAGGCTGAAGCCACTACTCTCGACTCCAGGTTGTCAATTCACATAATTAAAAGATGATTCCCCCCATATGCCATGAAAGGACAACACCTAACATGATTCCTAAGGATATTCCAATGGACAAGCAAAATATCTCTGATAGCTTCTTGCTCTCCCATGACTAACAACCCACAATCCATCCTAACAAACTCCGGATGCCTTATATAAAGTAGGTAAAAAAGAGGGACCCCAAGGTATACAGACTCTTCTCTCCAAATGCTCATGTTCTTTCTTTTATTGAATGAAAAACTAACTTGAGCATCGAAGGATTCCTATTGGAGCCAACTTCGATCGGGTACTTCTCTTGTAGATACGACTACCTTCGTCCCATCACCATCGACTTGTCACCAATGCATAACTCCAGCAATCTGACCTCGAGATGGATTTTCATATCAATAGATGACACTAGAGGAATGGATCCTTAAGCCCGTTTATAGAAAGAAATGAGCATCCAATGAGAGAAACTCCATCGGGTTGCTATAATGACAACGAGATTCAACACCCATCTTCAACAGATCCCATCCATGCTCAAATTGGGGGGCTCCAAATAAGAAAGAAATTTCAATCGGAGAGAAAGGTCCAAGCAAGAAAAGAGACCATGATAAGGATGATCTGAACCAGCAAAGATGCCACAAGATCCAGATAAGAAATATAATTATAAAATCTTTTAGTCATATTATATTCTTGATTTTTCATCCATTCTTTTGAATTCTAGATAGAATCAAATATTAGAAGAAAAATCTTCATTTGCATTCTAATATCTTGGGTAAAATGCAGTTTGGGAGCTTCATGAATAAGAATAAATTTGATGCCCAGCAAGGGCTCTTCGTCAACAGCATCCCATGAAAAGGGGTTTCAATCCCCTGATTCAAGAAGAGAGAGAGAGAGAGAGAGAGAGAGAGAGTTGTTAGTTTTCTATTTTAAATAAAATAAAAAAGGGGGGAGGTTTTCAATTTTCTATTCAATATATATATATTTATATATATATATATATAATTCCTTTCAGCTTTCTGTTCAAAAAATAGAAAAAAAAGAAAAGAGAGAGACGAATGAAAAAATAGAGAGGAGAAGCAGGGGTGGGATCGATGTCTGCGAGCCTCTTCCCAGCCCCTGCGACCCCAATCGGCCTTCCCTGCACCTATCGCAGCCGTCTAGCCAACCTCCTCCGAACCTGCACGTCACTCCAGTCGATCTCCTCCTCTATGTGCACCTATGCGATTGAACCCATTGCGATGGTGCCAAAGCCCTCCCCGCATGCCGACCTTCTCCTCCCTCGCAATTCCAGACGCCAACATTTTCCTCCCCCATGCTCCCGAGTGCAACCCATAATGACCCCTCCAAATGCATGGGCATCCAGCCGATCTCCCTCCTGTGCGGTCCTCCAGTCAATTTTCTCCTCTCGCACGTTAGGCACAGCCTCCAATCGATCTTCCCTCTCCCTACATGCCTGGTCGAGTTTCTCTCTCCCCCTCATAATGACTCCTTCGGCCAATCTCCTCTCCCCCATGCTCCTAGATGCAACCCACGATGCCCCTCAGTCGATCTCCCTCGCAAACCCAGTGGTGTCGAAGTCCTCCATTGCGATCTCAGGCGACGCTGACCTCCTCCCAAAAAGAAGAGGAGGAGGAGGAAGAAGAAGAAGAAGAAGAAGAAAGATGAAGAAAAGAATAAGAAAAGAGAAAAAGAAGTCGGGTTCCCTTATGGCCGAGATTCTCTCCCGTGCACCCAGGTGACCATTCTGATCTTCTCTCCCCGAAGTGACTTCGGTCGTTTCCTCTCTCCCGTGCACCCCCTACGATCGAGCTTCTCTCCTGCACACCTAAATGACCCTTCAGATCTTTTCTCCTCCAAGTGACTCTGACTGTTTCTTTTCTCCTACGTGCTCACTGCAGTTGAGCTTCTCTCCTGCATGCCTACGCATCTCTAGCCGACCTCCTCCTCCCTCGTGATCCCAGACAGCTTCTCCCTTGCGATCCCATAATAGCTCCAACCTTTTTCGCCCGCACCCTGGCACGATCGAGCCCACTGCAGCAGTGTTGAAGTTCTTCCCTGCGCATGGCAAATAGCCAAATCCATCCTCGATAGCATCGATCTACTCCAAAAATAAATAAATAAATAAATGAAGAAGAAGAAAGAAGAAGAAAGGAATAAGAAGAGAAGGAAAGAATGAGTCCTCCGATCGATCCTCTCTCCCCTGCCCCCATGCCTCCCGGTGTCCTCTTCATTGCTGATCTTCTCCCCTGCATGTCCAGATGAGGCTGAAGTACTCTCAACGGCACTAACCCTCCTTCACATGGCTAGGTGTGGACGAACCTACTGTGATAGTGCCGAGGTCTGTGCACCTTTAGCATGACTAAACCTGCCACCAAGTAGCCCTCGAAGTCCTCATGCATGGGTGTCGAGGTCTGTGCACTCCCAATGCGGTCGAAGTTTCATGCATATGTTCGACTTTTTTTGAAGTCCTCCCATACACATCTTACATCAAATAACTGAAGCTGACTGGGAGCAACTCTAAAGCCACTCGCAAAAGCCACAACCTCTACACTCGGCCCAATGAATTTCACCCAAAAGCCAAGTTAATGCAAAAAGAAAAAAACAAAGAAAAATAAAAAGAACAAGAAGACAAAGTCTGATCTAAACCAGGATAGTCAAATAGAACTCAAGATCTTCCAAACAAAAAGCTCATGGTAAGAGACTTTTAAACTTCTATCTATTATTATTTTTCTTTTGTTCCTTTATTTGAAGTCTATAGGGCACCAAAATCAAAGCCGAACCCAAAGCTAATTAAGATTAAGTTCAAAAAACTAAGGCTGAAGCTGAAGTTAGAATCCTGACCAATCTGAGGTCAAGCTCAAAACTAATCTGAGGTCAAGTTCAAGATCCATCTAAAGTGAAAGCAAGATAGATCCAAGGCAAAGTCAGATAAATTCGAGGAGTGCAGAAGTTCAAGCTCAGAAGACTGAGGCCAATAGAAATTCAACCTCAATAAGTCAAACTCATCAAAAATTAATCCGAGGTTAAAGCCTAAGCTAAGCTAAGATCAGATTCAAGACCAAGCCAAGGTCAAAATTAAGGATAAATTGAAGTTAAAATCACAACCAAGATGAAGTTAAAATCACAGCAGAGCTGGAGTCAAAATCATGACCGAGGCTGAACTACCAAGCCCAAATTCAACCCATGGCCAAGGAAGCTGACCTAACAAGAACATCAACCAAGGAAGGCCAACTAGAGGTAAACTAACAAATCGAAGCCAATCTGGTGGGTAGTCTCACTCCTCGTGCAGATCTGCTATCACATCAGCCAAAAGATATTATTACTCTTGGGCAAGTCGAATGAAGGTGGTGACAATAATAGCCAAAAGGTGTCGAGTAGAGCTCACAAATTCCAACCATCTAGGGCAAAGAAAACCTTAAACAAGCTATGGAATGCCTCAGCAGCGCTTCATCTCTGGATGAAAATAGCTTTGAAAAGGCCATCTCATTTATGAACATGAGTATAGCCATGGAATGCCTTGGCGGTGCTTCATCTTCGAATGAAAATAGCCCCGAAAAGGGCATCTCGTTTACGAACACGAGTATAGCCATGGAATGCCTCAACGGTGCTTCATCTTCGAATAAAAATAGCCTTAGAAAGGGTGCCTTATTTACGAACATGAGTATAGCGATGGAATCCCTTGATGATACTTCATCTCCTGGATTGAAATAAAAGAAGAAGATGTGCTCTCATTTGTAAACCAAGAAAGCACAAAACAAGAAGATGTGCACCAAAGAAGAGAACCTGCCCTCATTCTCAAATGAGAAAGCATCAAAACCCAAGCTCAAAATGTCTCGTTCTACTGAATCCGACCTTTGAAAGCCAAGGTCAGCAGAAATCCGAGCTCAAGACATCAAGGTTTGCAGGAATCTAAGCTCAAACAGCTAAGGACAAAATTGAATTTGAGCTAAAGGATAAAGACCTTTGAACAATTTCAATAAGAAATCTAAAGATTCGGAGTCTAAATGACAAAAAAGGATATGTCTTCAGCAAGTCCAATCTAGTATACTCTCTTCATCTGAATCGTGGCTCGGACTCGAAAGTAGGGGGGCTATTGTTGGGGGATTTTCTATGCTAGTTAAAGACATGAGAATTGTAGGCTGAATTGAAGGTCATCGAAGGCTGAGGATGAGGTCCTAAGTCAGGCCAAACTTGAGGTCATCAAAAGATAGAAGCCAGGGTAATAATGTAGGCTGAATTGAAGGACATTAAAGGTTGAGGATGAAGTCCTAAGTCAGGCTAAACTTGAAGTCATCAAAAGATGGAAGCCAGGATCACAATGTAGGTTGAATTAAAGGTCATCAAAGGTTGAGGATAAGGTCCTAATTTAGGCGGAACTTGAGGTCATCAAAAGATGGAAGCTCAGGGTCATAATGTAGGTTGAATTGAAGATCATCGAAGGCTACGGATGAGATGCTAAGTCAAGCTGAACTTGAGGTCATCAAAAGATGGAAGCTAGGATCATAATGAAGGCTGAATGGAAGGTCATCGAAGGCTAAGAATGAGGTCCTAAGTTAGGCTAAACTTGAAGTTATCAAAAGATGAAAGTCAGGATCATAATATAGGTTGAATGGAAGGTCATCAAAGGCTGAGGACGAGATCCTAAGTTAGGCCAAACTTGAAGTCATCAAAAGATGGAAGCCAGGGTCAGAATGTATGCTGATTGAAGATCTTGAAAAGACTGAGGTCGAGGTCTTAAGTTAGGCCAAACTTGAGATCATCAAAAGGCTGAAGTCCCCACTCTTGGCTCCAGGTTGTCAATTCACATAATTAAGAAGTGGTTTCTCACTATATGCCATGAGGGGACAGCGCCTGACATGATTCCTGAGGATATTCTATGGGCAAGCAAAATATCTCTAACAGCTTTTTGCTCTCCTATGACTAATAACCCATAACCCATCCTAACAAACTCTGGACGCCTTCTATAAAAAAGATAAAAAGGAGGGATCCTAAGGTATTTAAACTCTTCTCTTCAAATGCTCGAGATGGATTTTCGCATCAACAAGGTTCATATTGGTAGTTTATTATTAAAGCTATATTGGTTAATAATGTTTTATTTATGAAATTTATTGCATAAATTTTTTTGTGTTATTGTTTAGTCCCTACTGAAGTTTATAATTTAATATAGAAAACTTTTGTATTTTAGAGATAACTTTATCAAAATGCAGAGTTATCCATTTTTGATAAATTAGGATACCATCCTTGAATGTATGTTCAGAGATCGTAGCTAAATTGCATTGAGCCATAGATTTCTATTCAAGAATCAATCCTGATCGAGATCAACTCTTGGATGTCCCATTTTTGGGCATTTTGAAAAAGTTTTAATCTTAGTATTATTATTAGTTAATATTTTATTTTGTTATATGGTATTCGGTAGTTATCTCTCATCTGCTTTTTGGATATATACTGGATAGGATGCATAGGCACCATATTCACATCGTATACTTGGAGAACCATGAGGCAATGCTATCAAAATTTCTATAATAATGGAATAAAATATTGATTAATAATAATAAGATTATTGCTCTTCTGAAAGGGATAGGGCCATACCTATTGGAAATGGATAGGATTATATATTTTTAAAATCTTACTAATAATATGTATTTTAATGATGAACATTTCTCGTGGATAGATGAAAATTATCGACAAGAGTTGTATGAATGCTTACTCTATTATTTTACCTAAATACCAACAAGATGTTAAGAATTTTATATGCTTTATACGAGAAAGTGTTGATGATCCTAATAGAATCAAATATCCTTATCAAAGATGTCACAATAATTACTTCCAGCTTACAAATATAGCATTAGAGCACTTGTTGAATTGGGGTATAGATTCAAAGTATACTATTTGGGATTTGCATGAGAAATGTAGACCTACTAACATAAGAAACCAATATATAGGTCAACAGCCTAAACTAATTGGCATGAGATGTTAGATGATTAATATGAAGGAGCATACTTTTGACAACTCTCCTGGCAACTCTTTCAATAGTATGGATAATACAAATGATGGACATTTTGAAAAACTCATGAGAGATGCCAAGGAGCCATTGTATCCAAATTATAAGAAGTTCTCGATGCTTGAGTACTTGATAAAGCTTCTCTATGGAAAAACCATGTTTGGTTGGAGTCAAAAATCATTTGACTTTATATTAAACTTAACCAAGAAGGCATTATTGGATGGTGAAAAATACCCAAAATCATATTCAGAGATAAAAAAAAGTATATGCATGAACTTGGATTGGATTATACATCGATACATGCTTGCAAGAATGATTGTATATTATTTTATAAGGAGCATCAATACTTGGATTATTGCCCAGAATGTGGTGAGTCAAGGTATGTTGAAGATTTTGAAAGAGGTAAGAAGCGGCCTCACAAGATTTTGAGATACTTTCTATTAATACCAAGACTTCAAAGACTTTATCAATTATTGAGGACCGTTGAGGCAATGAAATGGCATCATGAGATGAGAATTTCTGAGGATAACATCATTAGTCATCCAGCAGACTCTATAGTTTGGAGGAAATTTGATAAATAATAACCTTATTTTGCTAATGACCCATGCAACATTCATCTTAGCCTAGCATCTAATGGTTTCAATCCATTCAAAATCATGAGCAATGCTTACAGTATGTGGCCAGTTATGCCGTACAATATTGTACCATGAAAATATATAAATGAGTCATTTATATTTTTATCATTGCTTATTCCTGGACTTAGAGCTCTTAGTAATGAGATAGATGTTTATTTGTGATCCTTAATCAATGAATTGAGAGAACTTTAGGAGATTTGTGTTGTCACATATGATTCAGTTAGTAAAAAAATTTTTTGATTGCATGTGATGATAATATGGATAATTAATGGCTTATCTAGATAGAGAACAAAAGAATATTTAGCATGTCCAACTTGCAACGATGATAGCTGCTTCGTTAGACTAAAGCATGGAAGAAAAATTGCCTATATGGATTATCATAGATTTTTACCATCTAATCATTCTTAGAGAACCTATTAGAATTGATGCTTTGATGAAAAGCTGGAAATACATAGGCCACCTTTTATGATGAGTGGAGATGATATATTGGCACAACTAGAGGCCATCGGTAATATTAAATTTGACAAAATTTTTGGAGCTCGCATGTGAAAGCATAATGAATCAGAGTTGAACTAGATGAAGCAAAGTATATTTTTTGAATTACCTTATTGACAACATCTCCTACGTCATCATAATTTGGATATCATGTACATTGAGAAGAATATTTATGATAATGTTATCGGGATACTTCTTAATATCAAGAAAAAAATAAAGGATATTTTGAATTCTTGGCTAGACCTGAAAAGAATAGGAATACGGCATGAGTTGCACTTGGTGCCTTGTGATGGTGGAAAATTCTTAATACCAACTACAAGTTATACATTGCATGAACATGAGAAATAAAGTTTCTATGAGTGGTTAAAAACTATAAAATTTTTTGATGATTTTGCCTCCAACATTTCAAACCATATGAACTTGAAAAATGACAGTATCTCGGGTATGAAGAGTCATGACTCTCATGTGATGTTGCAGCATCTTATACCCATTGTGATGCATGGATTCTCCATCCTTGAGGTACAAAGTGCATTTATTGAATTGGGTATTTTCTTTATAGAATTATGTTATCGAAAACTCTAAGTTGATATCCTTGAGAAGCTTCAATCAAACATTGCTTTATTATTGTGTAAGCTCAAAAAAAAATTTTCACCATCATTTATTGATATTATGGTATACTTGACAATTCACCTTCATTTATCTTGTTGAATGATAGTAATATTATAAAAAAGCTAATTATTTTACTTAATTTACAACCATAATAAAAAAATAATTACATGTATTTTATATTTATTTTTATCATTTTGTATGTGTAGATTCTTATGTAAGTTGAAATAATATGTACAAAATAAGGCACATCCAGAAGGATCAATTATGGAAGCATATATTTTCATAGAGTGTCTTATATTCTGTTATGTATTGTGATGATGTGGAAATATGATTCAATCATGAAGAGCGCAATGCAGATAGAGAGTGGGCCAACATTGAATCTATATTATCTATTTTCAAGATTAATGTTCATCCCATTAGTAAAAAAAAGTACAAACATATGGATATAGGAGAGTACGAGCTGGCGCATTTCTATGTACTAAATAATTATAAAAAAAAACTATCATTTTATGGAGTAAGTATATTTACATTATCAACATTATATACATTTCATGAGGTAAAATAAATAATAAGCATATATTTATTATAGAGAGCATAGAGATAAATTATTATAATAAAATAATAAAAATATTAAGGAATGACATCGAAGAGAGTTTGTAGCTTGATTTAGACAACATGTAAGTACTATAGCAATTTTATTTAATTTTTTATTATATGTAATGTACATAGAGATGATTTATCATAACTTATAATATGTATGTTGTTGTAGATGATGTTAATGAATCATAATAAAGAAAATGGTGCAACCAAAAAACTATATGATTTGGCATGCCACCTCGATCCTAGGATTTCATGTTATAGCTCATGTATTGTTGGTGGCATGAGATTTCATACAAGAAAGCTTGATATGCAGTGGCAAACTTAAAATAGTAGAATTTTGATGTTGGAAACTGATGGAGATAATGAGATTGAATATTATGGTACCCTAATGGATATTATACAGTTAAGATATGGGTCAAAATAATTTATTTATCTATTTAAATGCCAATGGTGGGATATCAGCAATAATAAGATAGGTATTCATAAAGATGCAAACTTCACATGCATCAACTTTGCGAGAACATGGTACCAATCCGATCCTTTCATACTCGCTAGTCAGGCAAAGTAGATAATATACCTAAAAGATATTAGATATAAGAATGAATGGCATATTGTACAAAGGATTGCACCAAGAGATGTTTATGACATACATGCTCATTTCGAGATAGAAATAGATGGAGATTTCTTTCAGAAGGAATAGAATACCGATGACTTGGGACAGTGCAGTACCGACATTGAAAGCACATCTTCTCTTATTAGGGATGACGTGCAACTCGATAATATTGATGTTAGTAAATTAAATCTGAACATCTCGGAGAATTATGATGACAACTTCATAAATGATGATGAAAAAAATTATATATTGATGGATTATGATGATGAAGATGTCGATAATCCTCCCGATGAAGGTACAGACATTGTATGTAATTTTTCAAAAAAACTCATATGTTATATATTTCATATATCATTTAGTATTAATATAATTTTTATCGATATTATATTATCTCTAATATATTGTTTGATACGGACATG
Source organism: Cocos nucifera (assembly GCA_006176705.1). Classification (NCBI taxonomy): domain Eukaryota; kingdom Viridiplantae; phylum Streptophyta; class Magnoliopsida; order Arecales; family Arecaceae; genus Cocos; species Cocos nucifera. The sequence continues at coordinate 138,307 of QRFJ01001620.1, forward strand.
CCACCAGGAAGATGATCCTAGAGGGGAGGCCCACATAGAGATGTTGATGCATCTTCATCTCAGTAGTAGTCTTTTGATCATGTAGTCATATTATTTACTGTCATGATAGGTTGATTTTACTATTGTAGTTTTTTATATTTAATTTACTTTAGTTTTTTATCATGTATAAATAACTAATTTTAAGCTATGCTTCTAGAAGGATGATCTGATAAGGAGGACCAACATGGAGATGTTGGTACCTCTTCATCTCAACAGCACACTACCAAGATAGGTACATTATTGTTAGAAAATATATCCTAAAGCCAATCATCTAAGTTGTAGATGATTGGAATTAGTATATGAATTATCTAATAATAATAGTTATTTGGCTTATTCATCATCAAAGTTCTATCTTCCTTATATGAACTCCTATCTTATGATGAAGTTCTTAGAACCATAATTAATTGATAAAAAAAGATTTATCGAATGATTCTTAAATTGTTCACGATCAAATGATAAGTTATTAATAAGGATGATAACTTATCGAGTGTAGGTTGCTGTATGCCATATGCATTGATTGTCCTTGTAACCAAGTGGTGTGGAGACACTAGTATTGCATCCAGATGGAATGTAGGAGTACATCTATACTAAATGTGATCAATGTAGCACTCTACTATCAAGAGTAGCTAGCTAAGGTCAATGGGTATAAGTATTCCTCCAACCTAAGATCACTATGGTGATTTGCAAGCAACTCACTATACTTTGGTGCCAACTTACCTGTATTTCTAATATAAGAATGGAAGGTTTCTACATATAGTCAAGTACTTATAGAGTTGGTATGTGAGTCAAGATAGAATTGACCACTCTTGATTAAATACAGGAAGTGAATGACTCACTGTGTTTCAATTTAGCAAAACCTATACCTGGGTATTCCTCGTGAGGAGTCATGGAATTTGCAAAATTTTGAAACATAATATGGATGACTTATATGAGTATTGACAGCTAACTCGATGTCATCCTAAGCATTATTGATCAAAGGGATAAATTATACGATAACCATAGGCTAGGATTCTAAGAATGTTGCTTTGCATACATTCGACCTATTTGGACGTCAAGTACTATTGCTAGATGGTCACTTTGACTAGTACAGGAATTAGTTCCTATGCTACTGAATTAAGTTTGAACCTATGGGGTCATACACATTAGAGATTATTACCTGATCAAAGGGTTTATCGATGATTTAGAATCAATCTAAGATTAAACAATCAACACGATTGATGTTTGACTTAATACAAGTATTTTAGGAGGATCGATTAGCAATTAGATTGCTAATTGACTTAATTTGATTAAGCAATCGAGCTAAGATCAAGTTTAATTGAATTAGATTCAATTAGAATTAGTTTAGACTTTATTGGATTAAGTTCAATTGATTTATTGGATAAACTAATTATAAAGAAGAACAAGTCCTAGTTCAATTAGGACTTGAGTGTATTTAATTTTTAATTTGATTAAAAATTAAATCAAATTTAAATTTAATTAAATCTAATTTAATTAGATTTTTAATTAGATTAGGATTGTCTATTAATTAGGTTGACTCAAAATTATTTTGATTTAGATTCAAAAGATCTTAACCTAATCAAAATAGGAGAGTCTTAGTTAGACTAGGACTCTGACCTAGTCAAAATAGGAGAGTCCTAGTTAGACTAGGACTCTTCCCTTCACCCTTGTGCCACCTAAGAAAGGTCCATGCCCATTATTAATTTTTGAAAAAATTATGTGAATATTTTTACTTCTAAGAGAGGTATTCCACACCCCAATACTTGAAGAGTTTGAATTAAATTTGACTTGATCAAATTTAGAAATCTATTTTTTATTTGGACTCTATTTGATAGAGTCAATGATCTCTAAAACTCTTCCCATCTTTGCACCAGTTTTTCTCCATGCCTCCCATTATTTTGTACAACATTTCTTTCTTTCTTTTGTGCATTATTCTCCGATCCCTATGCTAGAAAAATAGGGGAGGCGTCTAAGAGTTGGACACCCCCCAAACTACTTAGGTTTTTGACTTGGTCAACTAGGTGTTTGACCTAGTTTCAACTTCCTATGGGATGCCTCCTATAAGATAGGATTTTGGTGTGAAAACCCTAGGATTTTCAATGCATAAATCAGAGAAAAAGTTGAAGAGGGCATGGGGGTTAAGGGCACGAATAATCTTGGAGGAGAGGCTTCATTAGGACATCAAGTTGTTGATGTCTTAAAGAGAGAAAGATAAGAGAAAAACTATTTTCTCTTAGAGATTTATTTCTAACCCTCTTTTATTTACTTTTTTATAATTTTTTAATGAGAAAAATCTAACAGAGAGTGGGAGAGGGCATGGAGGATGGATGCTCCAAGGAGTTGGGGCATAGTGGTCCTCTTTAGAAATGATCTGATCATATCTTGATAAGAGAAGAAGAAGAGAAGAAAGTCTTCTCTTAGGGTTTCTTTGAGAACCCTTCTTCTCCATCTTTTTATATGATTTTTCATGAGAAAAATCAGAGAGTAAGAGATCTAAAAGCATGAGAAAATTCTAGAGGAGAAGGTCTCCTCTTGTCTTGACATGGTGATATGTTCAGGGCATCAATGGTTGATATCTTGAAAGAGAAGATATGTCTTCTATTAGGATATTTTTTTTAAGCTTTTATTTTTTTATTTTTGATAGATCCAAGGGTTGGATTTTTTTTTTAATTCTCCATGTGTTCTTCATCTCTTGGAGTATCCAAGAGTCCAAAGAATATTTTTTAGATTAACTATTAGGAGAGATCCGCGAGAAGCTAGCACTTCGAGCAGATCTTCGTTCAACAAAATTTCGACCTGTGTTGCAGCCTTGTGTGGACTATCCATAGAGTCCAGATGCACTGTGTAGCTCCAAGCAGCAAAGGACAATATTGAGATTCAGCCATGGTGTTCTCAACCCATGCAAAGATATAAGATTTGACCTAGGTATGATCTAGGTTTATCTGATCTAGATACGATCTAGGTTTTCTAGAATAGTTCTAGATCTAGGTATTGATTTTGCTCAATACTAATCATCCTTATTTTAAATTTTTAGATTTATGTTCGCATCATGACATGTTGTAGATCCTAGATGTAGGGTTTAGTGATTAGATCACATTCATTATTAGATTAAATAGTTTAATCTACATCTTCCACTGCATCAATTTTCAAGAAAAAGTTTTGAAATACAAGCATGAAATCCTGCATGTTTTTCAATAGTGATATCAGAGCATCTAGATTTTTTTATGACATGATCATGCATGTTTTAAAATAAATTTAAAAATAAAAAATTAAAGATTGCACATACTGATCATAAGGTTGTTCCATTGTAAGGTTAACCCCTTACAATGAAAAGATTGTCCTAGTATATGCTGTTCTGATTTTTTGAATCATGGATAAGTTAGATATGATCTAAATAATTTTATAATTTATTTTTAATTTTAAATCTAAAATTAAATAGATATTAGATCTATTTAAGATTATTTAGATTAGATCTAAATAATATTGGATCACACATACTAATTATAAGATTGTCCTATTGTAAGGTTTATTCCTTACAGTGGAGACGTTGTCCTAGTATGTGTTGACTTGAATAATCTAAATTATAAATATATTAGATAAGATCTAAAATAATTTATGATTTATTTTTATATTTTAGATTTAAATTTAAATGATTTATGGTTTGATCTATATGATGTGTTTTATGTTTAGATCTTGATCTTCTAGTTGCATATATTGATATGTAGCTTTATTTTTGAATCTATAATTTATATGTTTGATATATTTATTTTATAGAATTTAAATTAAAAACTTATTTTCTATAAAATTCTAGATTCAAAATCATAGGATATGATCAAAATATTAAAATAAATCAAATCTAAAACCATAAATTGAACATAATTTAATATAAATTATTTATAAAATTTAAAAATATTTCAAATGATAAAATTAGAAACTAGTTCTGAGGTTTCAAACCCCAACCTAGAAGTCATGAACTTAATTAAGAATTAAGTGAATGTTTAGGATCTAGGTTTGTAATTTGAAGATCCTAAGATATTTTCATAAAATATGAGTTAAAGGATAATGGGTTAGCTTTGATCAGGTCATTAACTGGGTTAGACCTAGGATTAGATTAAATATGGACTAAGTTAAAAAATTGATCAAACATAATTAATAGTTAATTATAATTTGGTCATTTTTTTTCTATAGATCAATTTAATAGTTGTAGTTGATCAAAGTCCATACATCTAATAAATGGATAATGATTATGGCTCAGTGGTCAAGCCTGAGTCTTTAAGTAGATCAAATCAAAATGAATAAATTAATTGGTATCTAAGGTAAGTCTGGCATTTCAAGACTGGTGGTTTTTAATTGGCAGCCTAATTACTTGGCTATTTCTAATGGTGTCTAAGGCAAGCCTTGGCAGACTCTCCCACCGATCTCACTTACCTGGCCAATGTGGTTAATCAGCCTTTGATTAGGTTGCTCATTGATTCATGCTAACCCATGTCACATAGAAAATTAGTGAGTCTGATTTAGGTGCCCATGGATCGAAATTGATCCTAGTCCTCATCTATGACTTGAGAAGTCAGTGGAGAGTTTTTGACTTGGTGAAGTCAGTAGGAGCAATTTGGTCCATGTCTTCTCTATTCTTAAATCATAAATAAATTTTAAATCTTCTAAAATTATTATGTCCTTAAAATGATAAAGTTATAGAGATAACTGAGTCATAGCCTCCCATTAAGATGTTTGGTAATGGGTCCAATAGTCTAGGTGGACATTGGAGGTGCCTTACGCCTAGTGTTCATCTAGATATTGAAATTATCATTCATCATATGATGATTAGGTCACACTCTCGAGATGGTAATCAGGTTAGCCAGAGCTTTCCTCGGGCTTGGTCATCATTTGTTTATTGCATCGAACTCTATCGTGTTAATGGTTGGACCTAACCAGAACTTTCGGTGGAGGTGCCTTACGCTTGCTAAAGATGTGCTTGGGGCAAAACTAAATTACTAGAAATTTTTTGGAAAAATAATTGATTAAGAACCTATCCATAGGTGCACATGGGTTAGCCAGAGCTTTTTTAGGGTCCGTATGTAGTCTATGTGGATTTTAGTACCTGCTAGAAAATTAAAGTAATTCCTTAAATTTGAGGTAGAGGCTACCAATTTATACAAAATAGTGAAAGAACCTTTAGACTAAAGTCCAAGTCTCTAGGGTTAAAATAATTCATATACTTTAGGTCATTGTTCTTTTTTCTTCAGATTAAGGCTAAACCCTAATTGCTCCTATCACTGTTAGACATTAATGACTTATGGGATCCAACTTCGATAATAAGTATCCAAAATTGAATTTGGTTCAGTAGAATGAAAGGGTTCACGCTGGGGCTTCTAAATCCAGTAAAAATAAAATGTCCAAGGCTAATCCAAATTAGGCAAAGTGCTTCTACTATTAGAAGCAGGATCATTAAAAGAAGTATTATTTCGTATATCTTGCTTCTCTTGACCATAACAGACTGAACAAGAGAAAGAATCAAGAGTTGCTTATCAAGCATGTTATCTGATAACATCATGAAATTTCTTTGTTTGAGATTCTACTACCTTGGTATTAGATACCGATAGTCCTATATAATTTATTGCAAAGACTACAGGTAAGTGGAATGTTTGAAAATAGTGATAGAATCCTGAACATTGGGGTTAGAAATCCTGTTCCAGTCCTAGTTTTAGGAATTATTGAGCTTGTTTTCAAATATTATCATTTTGAGTGATTGTCAATAATGTCCATTGTTTATAATAAATATGATCTCTATTGGTCTTTTGGTTAAAGATGATCATCATTTACTAATAAAAGGAGATTATCATGATATTACAATAATATGTGGATAATAAAGAAATGATATATACACAGCCTGTTAAGTATAATGTACATATTTAATAAACACCCAAGATAATGTCAAGGATATTAATATTTTATTATAATTATAGATGACCTATCTAGGCATGAGTGCGTCTACCCTGAATCATTTGAAATGTTCAAACGGTTCAACAATGAAATATAAAAAAAACTAGAAAAGATATTAGAACTCTTCGATCAGATCGAAGAGGTGAATACTTATCCAGTGAGTTTTTGACATATCTAAGAAAGAATGAAATTCTCTTATAATGGACTTCTTTCAAAACATAGTGTATCAAAAAGGAGAAATTGAACTTTGTTAGACATGGTTCGATCTACGATAGAGTTTACTAGTCTACCTGTTTTAGGGTTATGCTCTTGTGATTACTTGTTTTACTCTGAAAAATATTTCAAGTAAATTTATCACAAAGACTTCATATGAGATATGGATTAAACATAGGCCTAGACCCTTTCACTTTCATGTTTGGGGTTGACTAGACTACATCAAATGTTTGCACACAAACTTGGAAATTGGTCCCATAGGTGTATGTTTATAAGGGTTCATAGTTCTACCATGCTGAAGAACATAAGATGTTCATCAGTATTAAAATATTTTTTTTTAAAAAGAAGTTTCTTAGATAAGGAACTAATGCCTGAAAAATTGAACTTGAGAAAGTTTAACTGGTAGAAAGAACTAATACAATCTAGTAAACCTATAGACCCGAATTTGATTAGATCAAACCCGAAGCCTATTAAAGAGGCACCATTAAGGAGATCTGATAGAGTACTATGTCAGCTGGATAGATACTTTAGTATCTAGGTCTGGGATGGTGATCCTTTTGAGCTCGATGAGAACAACAAGGATCCAATCACCTATAAGGATGCAATGCAGAGGTCTCACTCTGAGAAGTGGCTTGGAGCCATCAAATCCAAATTAGAGTCCATAGAAATCAATAGTGTGTAGGCACTAGCTAATTCACCTGAAGGGATAAAACCCATTGGGTGTGAATGGATTTTCAAAAGATCAGAGTAGCATAGACGAAAAGGTAAAGACCTATAAAACCTGTTTGGCTATCATCTTAGAACATGCATTTTGAACATATATCTTCGTCATGAACGAAGATGGACTCTATATCTATAAATGGGCAAACGATTCTATAGTGTTATTTCTTATGCTGTTTGTGAATGATATTCTCTTAATCGTGAATGATATTCCAGCATTATAAGAAATAAATGTTTAGCTATCATCTTATTTCTCCATGTTAAAGATCAGATATGGTATACTCACTAAGGATAGTGAACAGATATCAGTTTGATCTAAGTGAGAATTACTGAAAGATTGTATAGACAATCCTTAAGTATTTGAGAAATACTAAGATCCAGTAACTCAAATATGAAGATACCGACTTAAAATTTATGGTATATTTTTATTTTAGTTTTTAGTCAGATTAAGATGACAACAAGAGAGTGTTGGGTCATGAATTTATCCTAATTAAAGGAGCAATCTGCTAGAAAGGTTTCAAGCAGAATATTGTAGCCTATTTTGTTAGTAATATAGAGTACATCATGACATCCAATGTTGCCTTGTAGGTTATGCAATTGCTAAGGTTTATTAGTAGGTTTGGAGTGGCACCCTCCAATGATGGTCCAATTTTATCGTAGCACTAGAGCCATAGCTTAGGCTAAAGAACCAAAGGAATAGCATACTCTATATTGCTATCACCTTTGATTTTAGATCAGGGTGATGTCAACCTTTAGAGGATCGATGGAAAATGAGAACTTAACCGACCCATTTGCTGAAGCCTTGCAAATAAGGAGTTCTATGAGCTCAAGTAGAAGATAGGATATTTGATATCATTTTGATTGGCTTTAGTCAAAGTGAGAGTTGTCAGAAAATATGTCCTAAAGCCAATCATCTAAGTTGTAGATGATTAAATTAGTATATGAATTATCTAATAATAATAGTTATTTGGCTTTTCATCATAAAATTTCTATCTTCCTTAAATAAACTTCATCTTATGATGAAGTTCTTAGAACCATAATTAATAAATAAAAGAGGATTTATTGGAAGGTTCTTAAATTATTTACGAGCAAATGATAAGTTATTAATAAGGATGAAAATTTATCGAGTGTAGGTTGTTGTATACCATATACGTTGGTTGTCCTCGTAATCAAGTGGTATGGAGACACTGGTATGGCATCCAGGTAGAATATAGGAGTATATTTGCACTGAACATGACTAATATAGTGATCGCTATCATAGGCGGTCAAAAAAAAACTCTACTCACTACTATAGTTAGGATAAGTCGAGATCGTTTCCATTGGGATCGCGTAGTTATGTTTGAGTCATTTTAGTTCATATATTAAGAGAAAAATAGAGATCAAGTAAGGAACTATATAGATTACTAGAAAGTAAATAATGAAAAATAATTAAAAGTTGATTGTGGATATGGAGATAGATCTTTTAGGACCTTACTGCTATTTGCTAGATAGTTTGTATCCTTCTTTCATCTACCTTTGCTTAGGTATCTAACTAATAAAGATATAACCTATCTTATAGAGTATGACCCATACCTATAGATCATGGTTCATCTCTTAAAGCTATAGCCTAGTCTAAATTGAATTAGATATGTGAGTAAAAGTTTTACCTAAATATAATCTATCCTAAGAGTGCGATCCGTACCCATAGATCACCGATCGTCCCAAGAGTATAGACTATTTTAGATTGAAAATATAGGCAAAGATAATAAAGATGTATAAATATAAATCAAGAAATTTAGATCTTTATTTCATAATAAAAGAAAGAAATACAAAAGATATTTCAATAAGATCAAACTATCAAAATAAAATTATAGTAGATCCTGAGAACGGGATGTCTAGCCGGACATCAGGATATTCTTCACTATGATCTTCATCCTAAACTCTGGAGATTCCTTTTCTCAAACTTGTAGAAGACCTTAAGTAGCAAGAGGAGAAGATTTGGTAGAGAATAGGCTAAGGAAAGTGTGTTTGGAAGAAGTTGGAAGGTGGAAGAGGACTGCTGGAATTTTTAGACTATAGTCTATAGGGCTAAAAAGGGAGAAAGGTTTGGAGGATTTTTTGGAGGCTTTTGGATGTGAAATTTTTATGGGTTGTAGGGAACTAATGGAGATTCGGGATGACAAAGTTTTAGAAAAAAAGGTTTTGTCTATGGCTAGATAAAAATTTAGGAAGATAGGATTAGCGTGCAGAATGGCTGTGGTGTAGAATCTAAGCTATGGGAATTTTGGACGTGGGGAAGGCTTCTTTATTTTCTTTTGACTGGCCAAAAGGGGGTTTTTATAGAGTGGAGACTAGGGTTTTGGGGGGTATTGATGCAAGGAATAATAGAATTAGGATTTAAGGCAAAAGATCTCCTCCATTGTTTCCTCCTTTAATTACTTTCCATATTTGCTTCACTAATAATTTTCCTCCTTTGCTCAATCTGATTTTTTCTCCAATTATTCATCAAATATTCCATAAAAGCACTCCTTTTGGTGCCTCTAATACGAACCCTTGGATGCTTGGTTGGTTAGTTTTCCACCGTTGATTAATTAGTTGTGTTCACACCATAATCCATGAGAAAGATGATCATTTAATCTTAGCCCTTGATGTTTAAGCTATGTTCACACCTTGTTATCTTCATGATTTTCTACCATTTATGCTTCCCTCTTGGCACCATCAATGATAGCCTTTGGATGCTTGCTTTGGTGGTTAGTAGCCCTTGATTTCATCTTGAATCTGAGTGAGAGTATTCTAGTAATTGATGACATTTAGATTTTCCTTGAATTCTCATAACCATTGATTTCACTTAGATGTCCACAATTGGTTGTGGCCCTTTAATGTGAACCCTTGAATATCCTCTCTGACTCTTGGATGTACTTAGGTTCAAGCCAGATTAGATCCAATTGAGTCTAATTGAACCTAATCTTCTATTAACCTGCAAAATATATAAGAAAGTATCAAATTCAAACTAATAAAACTTAATTAATGATGTTTGGAGTATTCTAACTATATTAATTTAAGTGTTTCTCACACCCCCCAACTTATCTTTTGCTCATTCTTGAGTAAAATAAAAAAATTAGAATGAAGACCAACTCAGTCTTAATTAGAATTTAGGTTAGACATTCCTAAAAGTAGCTGATACTCGAATAGACTATTAAAAAGGTACATCATTGAATTATTAATTTGACATAGTTAATGGTTGAGTATTAGCCATAAAAATTTTAAAGATCTTCTTTCACCAACTTTTTGCTTTGCTTTTTAAGTCCTTTTACTTGTCGTGAGCTGGGTTTATTATCTTCTTACAATTGAATCTCCTTATTATCTACTATTTTTTTTAATACTTTCTTGCTGACCCTTGTTGCAAGCTTTCAGCCAATGACTCTCAAACTAGTTAGTTTTAGGATATTAGGTATAAAACACTCCTCGAACTTACTGACTCGGATCTAAAAAAAGTTATGATTCTCATAACTGGTTTCTTACATCCCCACTTTTTGATGTGAATCACAATGCTTACTTAGGCGAAAGGGCTCGGTTACTCAGTGAGACAATGCTAAACCTTCTTCTTCTTTTTTTTAATAAATACTAAGAAAAACTTTTTGCATACTTTGACCTTTTCATTCAACCCCCATGAAGTAGATTTTTCATTGAGATTAGTAAAAAAAGGGCTCTAAAATTACTCTAAAATTTGGTTTGGTCTAAACCCTACCATTTATTAGATTTTTTAATAATTTATCTCCCAGTATCTCTAAAATTATCTAGACCATTAATCATTCATTAATTAGGATGCCTGATTAACTCTAAATTGAGACAAAATTGGGGTACACCAATTTAAGTATTTCTGATCATACTTTAGGACTCACTTAAACTTAAGTGGGTTATTCTCCTCCCAAACTTAATTTTCATTATCCCCAATGGAAGAAGAGAAAAATAAGAATAAATATTTATCAAAGAGGGATACCACCTGATTTATTATTGTCTGTGGTCCTTTATTCCAATAGGTTCATGCAGGATGTTAATGATGTGCTCCCCCCAACTTGACTAGTCATCCTTATTAAATTTCTACAAAATAAAAGCTAGATCAGATAAAATGCTGGATTGCCTTCCAACAAGCGCTAAGTTTATGATCTTCAGCTAGACCAAACGACTCTCTCCCTATCCAAGATCAAACACTGGATTGAAAAATTCTCATGGTCTTTCACCTCCAAATTTTAAAAAATAACATGCAACCCCATTATTGATAAATTTCATTATTTCTTTATTATTAATTTTATGAAGATGGTTTGCAATCCCTCTCATAACCCTTGGTTTATTAAGGATTTCTTATATTTGTTCTTCTAATGTATTTGTAAATTAGGTTTCCAAATTTGGAGTTGGATCTAATGCACCGAATGCTGGGAGCATGTCATATGGTCCTATACATATATACTCAAGTGTGGTCGAGGATGGCTTCAGTTTTAGGACTAATGGTGATTCTAAAGAGAAAGGTATTGGAGAAAGTATTATTGGTAAAGGCTCATATTTCTCAGCCCATGGAGGAGTGGTGCTAATATTGGCCGGCTCTAATAATGTGTTCATATTTTTAATATGCCCATCTAGGTTAAAATTATGTACTTCAAAAGGATCCTAACGTGTATGCACTAGGTCCTGAGCAATACTTTTAGGGGTAGTTTCCTCTATTATCTCTTCTACCACATCTACTTTGAAAGAAGTAGTGGTTTGTGATCCATGAGGAGCCTAAAATACATTTAACCTAAACTTTCTATTCCCAAATGAGATATCCATGACTCATGTCCTATAATTAATACAAGCATTCGCTGTAGCTAGGAAGGATCGTCATAAAATTATGAAAATCAACCTTGAATCACCAGAATGCTCCATCTCTAAAACTAAAAAGTCAACTAGAAAGTAAAATTCTTCAACCTTGACTAAAACATCCTCGATTATCTCATGTGGTGCCTTAATGGATCTATCAGCTGACTGCAAGGTTACCGAAGTAGGTTTTAAGTCATCAAATCCAAAGAGATCATATATTGAACTAGGTAAAATATTCACACTGGCCCCTAGATCTAACAAAGCTTTCTCAATATGTAGGTTCCCTATGACACAAAAGATGATAGGGGCACCAAGATCCTTAAGTTTAGGAGGGGTAGCATGTTGGAAGACTAAACTAGCCTGCTCAGTAAGTTGGACTTTTTTTGGGATTTGTAAACTAGATTTTCGTTTTTGTGTGCACAAATCTTTTAAGAACATAGCATAGGCTGAGAACTATTTTATTACATCAAGAAGAGGAAGATTGATTTGAACTTGTTTAAATAGCTCTAACATTTTATCTAATTTACCCTTCTTGTTAAATGGCATAGGAGATTCTAATGCACTCAAAAATGGAGCTTTGGGTAATTTAGGTGATGCTATAGATATTGGTTAATTCCTTGCCCTAAGATCCTCCTTCTCTTTGGTTGGTTTAGACTCAGTCAATTTTTTATTGGTTTTGATCTTTTCAATTTCACCAGTTTGTTCTATGACCTTACCATTCCTGAGGGTCATAATAGATTTGGCTTGTTTGGGAAAACTTTCATGGGCACTAAAATTCTCAACGTTATATTGACCTTTAGGATTAATCTCGAGTTGACTGGGTAGTTTTTCCTCCTCCCTCTTATTGAAGGTAGTAGCTAATTAACCTATTTGGGTCTCTAGCTTTGCTATCGACTGCATGTGAGAAAGAAGAGTCTGAGAGTGTGTTTCTATCCTTACTAAAGCTTGTAGAACCTTCTTTTCAAAATTAGAACTATAGTTGCCAAGAGAAGGTTGAGGGGCATCCTGATATTGAGGGTATGATGTGTTCTTGAATTGCATCCCCTAGTAATTAGGTCTGTGGGAAGCTAGGTTGACCATAGGTTGTGATTTCCAAGAAAAGTTTGGGTGATTCCTCTAACCAGGATTATACGTGATGGAATATGGGTCATTTCCTGATCTAGGAACAGTATGATTTTGGGCTTGGTGGGCTTGCTCCTATACAAGCTCAGAAAACTGATGGGCTGCTGGGCAATCATCAATAGTGTGAGTAGGACTCGAGCAGATTATACAAACATCTTATGACTGTATAGATAGAGAAGAGGTGTGATCGACTTGCAGTAGTCGATCGAGTTTCTAGGATAGTGCATCCACCTTGCTATGGATATCTATGAAGTGGCTTACCTCATACATTCCATCTCTTTTGGATCCTAACCTAAAAGCTGATGTACTGTTGAGCCTCTCTCAGCCCCCGTGCATTCAAGGAGGCACTACTGCAGCACTCCAGTGCTTCCTGCCTTGTCTCTACGCCACTTGAGAGGTTTTTTGAGCTCATAGACTCTTTAGGTCGTCAGACATTCTTATAAATCCTAATCATTCCAATAGCCATCCAATTAGCTTCCACGTGCTCTCCTAATCATTGGATAGCACAACAGCTCCATAGACCCTATGAATAGATCTAGTCTATGAGTTAGGAGCTATAGACCCCATGAAAAGACTTCCACTTGCATGCCCATGCACTGTTCACCATCGTGCTATTCACCTCGATCGAGCTGGCTCCATCAAAAGCTGAGCTAGCTCAAGTGCATTTCATTCGAGTACTGCTTTCTGTCTGCCTGAGAGAGCTGGCTTGAATTTGCTTTGAGTCATATCTACTACGTATCCGAGCCAGCCCAATTATATGTTGGTTGATCTTTCTCATAGCTCCTGAATCTTGTTCTTGGCTTATCGTGGATCGAATCTTGAGGTGCTAGATTTCAACATTCCCCATCTTGACTCGATATTCAGCTCCACCTCAAATCTGAGAGCTTTCTATATAATATTATCCCCATGTCCTAGGGCTACTGCCTGTTGCTAATGGATCAGCAAACATGAGAGTAGTATTATATAGGAAGCTCTCAGATTTAAGGTGGAGCCAAATATTGAGTCGAGGTGGAGAATGTTGAAATCTGGCACCTTGAGATTCGGTCCATGATAAGTCAAGAATGGGATTCAAAAGTCATGAGAAAAATCAACCAACATATAGTCGAACTGGCTCAAATATGTAGCTAAGCCAGCTTAGGATGAGATCGAGCGGGCTCGAAGTAGATTCGAGCTAGCTCTCTCAGGCAGACAAAAAGTAGAACTCCAATAAAATGTAGTTGAGCCAGCTCAACTTCTAATGGAGCCAGCTTGATAGAGGTGAACAACACGATGATGAACAGCACATGGGCATGCTAGTGGAAGTCTTTTCACAGGGTCACAGCCCCAAACTCATAGACCAGGTCTATTCATGGGGTCAATGGAGCTATTGTGCTATCCAATGGTTAGGAGAGCACACGGGAGCTGATTGGATGGCTATTGAAATGATTAGAGCTTATAAGAAGGTCTGACAACCTAAGGAGTCTAAGCATCTCAAAAAAATCTCTCAAGTGGCACAGAGATAAGGTAGGGAGTACTAAAGTACTATAGTAGTGCCTCCCTGAAGGCACGGGACTAAGAGAGGCTCGACGGTGCAGAAGTCGAGGAGGATATCTCAGTAGAGAGTGCTAGGGACTTCTCAGGAAGATCAGAAGTAGGTCTCAGGAAGAGCCAGGGGTCTCAGGATGCGCCAAGAGCATTAAGAAAGTTGGAAGTATCCTAGAACGGTGGGGTTGCCTAGGGACAAAGGTTGGGGCCTGATGTAGAGGCTGAGAAGATCAAAAAATATCCAGGGATGTCGAGGACCCTAGATTGGTAGATCTATGAGGAGGATCTTCTTAGGATTTCTATAAGAGCATTGTATGGATGAGTGCTTCTGAATTCAAAGAGAGGATTGATGAGTTGAGATTGTATCTTCTCTGTTGTTCTTTCTTGATAGTGAAGCATTGCATGTCCCATGGATGGAGGCACTTGGTCCCAACCATGTATATGGTTGTATTGGTTTGTCTTCTTCTATCTTTCCATAGCAACAGGTGGTGCCATGTCTCCTATAGGTGATCTTGGGTAGATGATTCATGTTCTGCAGTTGATGAATCTATCCTAACAGTGCTGTTAGAGCAGTACCAAGATCCAATAGGAGCTTCTCTAGACATGTTAGATATATAATGCAAAGAATTTTCGCTCAAGATCTTGAATAACTACCAAGCCTCCTGCTCGCTTTTAAGCATGAATGTCCCACCATAGGAAGAATCAACCATTTGTCTATGTTTTTCTGATAATCCATCATAAAAGCACTGGACCAATTGCCATTTGGGTATGTTATAGTGTGGACACTTGCGGATGAGGTCTGTAAGACTTTCCCAAGTTTTGTGGAATATCTCTCCTTCTAATTAGAAAAAACTAGTTATGGCTTTTCTAATTTAGTTTATTTTTCTAATTAAAAATATTTTTTGAGATTTTTTTTTTGTAATTGGTCCCAAGTTAAAATAGTCATGGAATCTAATGAATGTAACCAGTATTTGGTCTTGCTTTAAGCAAAAAGAGAAATAATTTCAACCTAAGGGCTTCATCAGAGAGATTTTGAATTTTGATGATAGAACGTATCTTAAGAAATTTATCCAGATATTTATATGGGTCCTTATTACTAAGTCCATAGAAAGATGGTAATATTTGAATGCTGCTGGACTTAATCTCATATTGAGTTGCTTCTATAAGAGGTACTTGGATACAAGAGGAGTAGGTATATGATGAAGGAGTGAAGTAATCCAATTAGCATGGTGGATCAGTCTCATGATTACAGTCCATGATTCTAGCTTGGATAGTTTTGATGGTTCGTTCTATTTCAGGGCCTAAAGATTGGATTTCAGGTTGTAATGATCTACAATCAAGCATACACCCTTACAGTTATAATTCGGAATAAATCTTTGTTCAATTTTTTTTAAGAGAAGAGGAGAAGAGGGAAAGAAAGAAAGAAAAGAGTTCTAAAGAACAGAACCTAAGAAATCCTAAAGCTAAGCAAAGAAAGAAGAGTATTTAATTAGAGTTTAATATTAATTACAATCAAGTCAAACAAGCATGGACTCTCTCCCCTAGGGTTAACCAAGATCTAGATAGTTTCTAACTTTCAAGACTGTCTTTGAGCACTCCAAGTCCAAGATTGACTAACTGACTCGGTCAGGTAAGTATAAGATGTGGAAGGTTTCCTGCTTGTTGCTTTCCTTAGATACCAACTAAGTTGGCCAGGTCAAACAATGGAACCAATTGAAAATCACCTTCTTAAATTACTTGCCTTAGATACCAAGTAATTAACCAATCCAAATCCATTCCAACTCTAGGGCTTCTTGTCCTATTAAGCTCGAAATTCCTAGGGCCAACATCTAATTAATTTTAATTTAAAAGGGTTTGGTAAATGCAAATGAGGATGGTGGTTTGTGGGCCAATACAAGTAAGAAGCTTTTAAGTTTTAATTAGTTCCTCTATTTTAGTTAAGTATTATGTGGTGTCCTTATTTTTTTTTATATTATGTTATTTTTAAGCAAGAAGGAATAAAAGAAAAATTTTAAATTAGTTAATTAGATTTGAGGATTTTAAAAATCTAACTAAATAGAAAGTAAATTATTTTAAGATTAAAAGACAACTAGGTAACCTACAAATAAGGCAAGAAATTAAACCTACTTTCTGAGCAGTAAATTATTCTAAGTTATAAAAGCTATAAATCAATAGGCTATAGGAAGCAAAAAAAATTTTCTAAGTAATCTAGCTAGAAAGTAGTAAATCTACCATATATGAAAAGCACTATAAGGCAAAAATTTAAAATTAGTAAATAGCAATAAATTTGCATTGAAAATAAAGTAGTAAGTTTTTGATTTATTATTATTATTTTTTAGACTCAAAGCAACTAAAACACGATCCTCGATAACGGTGCTAAAATTTGATCTCTATCATAGGTGGTAAAAAATAAACTCTACTCACTACTATAGTTAGGATGAGTCGAGATCATTTCTACTAGGATCGCATCGTTACATTTGAGTCGTTTTAGTTCATATATTAAGAACAAAATAGAGATCAAGTAAGAAACTATTTAGACTACTAGCAAGCAAATAATGAAAAATAATTAAAAGTTGATTATGGATATGAAGAGAGATCTCTCAAGACCTTACATCTATTTGCTAGATAATTTGTATCATTCTTTCATCTACCTTTGCTTAGGTATCTAAGCAATAAAGATATTGCCTATCTTATAGAGCATGATCCATATCCATAGATCATGGCTTGTCTCTTAAAGCTATAGACTGGTCTAAATTGAATTAGATATGCAAGTAAAAGTTTACCTAAATATAATCTATCCCAAGTGTGCAATCTGTACCCATAGATCATGAATCATCCTAAGAGTATAGACTATTTTATATTAAAACTATAGGCAAAGAAAATAAAGGTGCATATATATAAATAAAAAAATTTAGATTTTTATTGTATAATGAAAGAAAGAAATATATAAGATATATCAATAAGATCAAACTATCAAAACAAAATTACAGTGGATCCTGAGAATGAGATATCTAGCCGGCCATCGGGAGATTCTTCACCATGATCTTCATCCTAAACCCTAGAGATTTCTTTTCTCGGACTTGGAGAAGACCTTCAGCAGCAAGAGGAGGAGATTTGGTGGAGAATAGGCTAAGGAAAGTGTGTTTGGAAGAAGTTGGAAGGTGGAACAGGGTTGCTGGAATTTTTAGATTGCAGCCTGCAGGGATAGAAAGGGAGAAAGGTTTGGAGGACTTTTTGGAGAATTTTGGATGCAAAATTTTTATGATTCGAAGGCACTAATGGAGGTTTGGGACAGCAATGTTTTAGGGAAAAAGGTTTTGTCTATGGCTGGCTAAAAATCTGGGAATATAGGGTTAGCGTGCAAAAGGGTTGTGGTGTAGAACTTAAGCTATGGGAATTTTGGATGCAGGGAAGGCTTCTTCATTTTCTTTTGGCCGGCCAAAAGGGGGTTTTTATAGAGTGGAGACTTGAGAAGTATGGATGCAAGGAATAATAGCGTTAGGATTTAAGGCAAAAGATCTCCTCCATTGGTTTCTCCCTTAATTACTTTCTATATTTGCTTCACTAATAATTTTTCTTCTTTGCTCAATCTAATTTCTTCTCTAATTATTCATCAAATATTCCATAAAAGCACTCCTTTCAGTGCCTCCAATAAGACCCCTTGGATGCTTAGTTGGTTGGTTTTCCTCCATTGATTAATTAGTTGTGTTCACACCATAATCCATGAGAAAGATGATCTTTTAATCTTGGCCCTTGATATTTAAGTTGTGTTCACACCTTGGTATCTTCATGGTTTTCTACCAATTATGCTTCCCTCTTAGCACCATCAATGAGAGCCTTTGGATGCTTGCTTTGGTGGTTAGTAGCTCTTGATTTCATCTTGAATCCAAGTGAGAATATTCCAACAATTGATGACCTTTAGATTTTTCTTGATTTCTCTCAACCATTGATTTAACTTTATCCTGGATCTTTATCTTAGGCATCTACATCTCCACCATTGGTTATGGCCCTTTGATGTGAACCCTTGAATCTCCTCTCTGACTCTTGGATGTACTAAGGTTCAAGCCAGATTAGATCCAACTGAGTCTATTTGAACCTAATCTTCTATTAACCTACAAAATAGATAAGTATCAAATTCAAACTAATAAAACTTAATTAATGATGTTTGGAGTATTCTAAATATATTAATTTAAGTATTTATCATGTAGTACTCTACTGTCAAAAGTAGCTAGCTAAGGCCAATGGATATAAGTGTCCCTCCAACCTGAGATTATCATGATAACTTGCAAGCAACTCATTGTACTTTGGTTTCAACCTACCTATACTTTTAATACAGCAATGGAAGATTTTTGGGCATAGTCAAGTACTTCTAGAGTCAGTGTGTAAGTCAAGATAGGATTGACTACTCCTGATTAAGTGTAGGAAGTGAATGACTTGCTGTGTTTCTATTTAGCAAAACCTAGACCTAGATAATCCTTATGAGGAGTTACGAGATTTGCAAAATATGAATGACTTATATGAGTGTTAACAGCTAACTCGATATCATCTTGAGTATTATTAATCAAAGGAATGAATTATACGGTAACCATAGGCTAGGGTTCTATGAATGTTGCTTTGCATACATTCGACATATTCGAATGTCGGATACCATTGCTAGATGGTCACTTCAACTGGTACAAAAATTAGTTTCTATGCTACCAACTTAAGTTTAAACTTTTGAGATCACACATATTAGAGGTTGTTACCTGATCAAATGGTTGATCGATGATTTAGAATCATTTTAAGATCAAACAATCAATATGATGGATGTTTGACTTAATGCAAGTGTTGCAGAAGGATCGATTAGAAATTAGCTTGCTAATTGGCTTAATTTGATTGAACAATCGACTGAGATAAAATATAATTAAATTAGATTCAATTATAGTTGGTTTGGACTTAATTGGATTAAGTCCAATTGGTTTATTGGATAAGCTAATTGCAAGAAAGAATAATTCCTAGTTCAATTAGGACTTAAGTGCACCTAATTTTTAATTTGATTAAAAATTAAATTAAAATTAAATTAAATTAAATTTGATTTAATTAGACTTCTAATTATATTAGAATTGCCTACTAATTAGGTTGACTCAAAACTATTTTGATTTGGATTTAAAAGGTCTTGACCTAGTCAAAATAGGAGAGTTCTAGTTAGACTAGGACTCTTCCCTTCACCCTTACGCCACCTAAGAAAGGTCCACACCCCATATTAATTTATGAAAAAATTATGTGAATATTTTTAGGCCTAAGAGAGGTATTCCACACCCTAATTTTTGAAGAGTTTGAGTTAAATTTGACTTGATCAAATTTAGAAATCTATTTTGATTTGGACTCTACTTGATAGAGTCCATGATCTCTAAAACTCTTTCCATCTTTGGGCAAATTTTTCTCCATGCCTTCCATTATTTTGTGCACCATTTCTTTCTTCCCTTTGCCTATTATTCTCTGATCCCCAAGCCAAAGAAATAAGGGAGGCATCCAAGAGTTGGATGCCCCACACACTACTTGGGTTTTTGACTTGGTCAACTAGGTGTTTGACCTAGTTTCAACTTCCTATGGGATGCCTCCTATAAGATAGGATTTTGGTGTGAAAACCCTGGGATTTTCAATTTACAAATTAGAGAAGAAGGTGGAGAGGGTGTGAGGGTTGTGGAGGACATCAAGTTGTTGATGTCACTACTACAAAAAGGGCTACGACAGTGGTTCGAAACCACTGCTGTAGCCCAAAAAATCGCTGTCATAGGTTATGGCAGCAGTTATTTAACTGCTGCTACTGCAGCCATCACCGTAGCTCTATGGCAGCGATTGTTGCAGTGGTTGTTTAAACCGCTGCCATAGATAGCCTATTATAGTAGTTTATAAATCACTGCAATAGATCGACCTATAACAGCAGTTATGTAATCACTGCCATACGTTATCTATAGCAGCAGCTACATAACTACTGCCATAGGTAATCTATAGCAGCAATTTTTTAACCACGGCCATAGATCTAATGCAGTGGTTGGCACCGTTTGCACCAAGAACCTATGGTAGCGGTTGGCACAGATATGACAGCGGTTATAAAACTACTACCATAGATCTTGAATAATTAAAAAAATAAAATTTTTATTTTTTTATATATTTTATGTGATAAATATAGATATATAATATAAGAAAATATAATAAATATAAAAATTATTCTGAAATGCTAAAATTTTATTATTAAATAAAATTTATTATAATATTTTTTTAAAATATAAAATACATCAAAAGTCTCCTAAATCTACATCATCGTCACCCGGAGCTGGAGCTGGAGCCGGAGCTGGAGTTGGAGTCGAAGCCAGAGCTGAAGCTGGAGCTGGAATGTAGGCCAACATATCCTCGAAGCTCATGACTCCAAAACACGCACTAAGCATCAACATCATGTCTCTCATGATGCTCTTCAGATAAGATGCGCGCTCCTCAGCTCGATCTACCCACGTCGCAGCATGATCTGCTCGTGCCAACGCCTCCTCAAGCTCCTCTCAGCTGACGATACTAGAAGTCTATGAGGAGACACTCGCTTCAGACCAGTAGCTTATCGACGTATGTCCAGGCCTACATCGGATCCTCATAGAGTGCTCAGGCCCCAAGACCTGAGACAGATGGTCATGGGGCCCAGAAGTATCCGAGCCCTCACTCACGAGCGCATCTAACTGATCCTATAATTATAAATTAAAATAAAATTTTATAAAAAATGCTATAATACTAATCATATATACTAATATATTTAATACTTACAAAAATACGTCCGATCGCGGCGTTCATCGGCCTGCCCGTCTTATCCATGCGGCTGGCGGAAGATCTCGCTATGGCTAGGCATCACTCCATCTCTCATCAGCTATAACAAAGAATAAATTTATCAGAAAGATGATAAAAAATATTAATTTAATTTATCTAGTAAGATTTAGAATTAATTATGTCTCTATGCACACGACTGGTCATAGACTCGCGGTCTAGAGTGTGCATATGCTCCTGGGCTGCATGATTCTTTCGATTCTGATGGAATGTAGTCTAACAAATATTTAAATAGATAATAAATATTTAAATAAAACTTTAAACATATTAAAAAATTTAAAAATTAAAAATTTTACCTCGAACTCCTTGCTCCTCCAATGTCTAACCATCCTCTCCCACTGACTCAGAGGACAGTCCTATATCCAGGGAACAAGCTCCTCCAAAGTGTCTCATCGGTGCTCGAGCCATTCTCTATGGAACTTGACCTTGTAACCTCGGTATAACTCTTCGATCTTCCTCAGTCGGGCATCTCGAGCCCTCTTGTGATCAGGGAAGTCATACCTCCTCTGCACAAAGTTATCAAAAATCAGTTACAAAATTATTCTAATCAAACATATATAGTGTAAACATATAAAATGCATAAATATAACTAAGATGTGCATACTTACCCATATCTCCTCCCATACCCGATCTCCGACAGCAGCATCCATCAAACACCAGCCTCTAGGGTCTATGGGAATGATGTGCGACCACCTCACAAGCACTCCAAAAAATGAATGCATCTCCCGCACGATCTCTCCTACCGGCCTCCCCTCCATATCATAATAGACTATCACCTGATGCTGGCAGTTCTACACGTATGCCATACGTGTGGGATCGTAAAATATCCAACTAGATGATGCACCTACAATGCAAATACATTTTGCAAATATATAAGTGTACAAATACTATATAAAAAATAAAGTTGTGCTAATATAATAAAAACATACACTCAGATGCCTACATAGTAGCATGTGTCTCAGATATGGGCAATGGTAGAGGCTCAGCTACCGATGGAGTAGATACCGTTGGTGGAGTAGACATCGATGGTAGAGATCCCTGAGCAATCGATGCCGAGATGGATGGAGTATGCTCCAACTGCTCCTCAGATGCTGAACTACGCGTAATCCATCGAGGGGCAAGGGTGAAAGCTAGATGGTGTTTCAGTGCCATCGTGACCTACAACGTTAATGAACATTAATAAATATAACATGTTGAACAATAATATTAGTATAGCATTAATAAATAGTCTCTAATATGCACACTAATCAATTGACGGGTCTATCGTTATGCAATGCAATAAACAAAAGCAACAAGATATAAACATCCAAAAAATGTTATGCAATAAATTCTATAACATGAATTACATTCATAGATAATTAAGGATGAGCAATAATTGTAGATCCAATCTCTTGCACGAACCTTGGTGTTAATCCAGAAATCTAAAAGAAGAACAAGGTAGATGATAGTGGCACCTTAGGGCTTAAAGTTGGAACCTTAGAGAGACATATCAAATTCTATTCGCTCAGAAGCCGAGTGACTTTGTGCCTAAGACATCCAGCTCAGGTCCTCCCTCAATCAGCTCGATCACAGCTCGAGCTGGCTCGACTGTGTATCTGAGCTGGCTCGGTTGTGTGCCAACCCCTCGATCACTCCCTCTCTCCCTCTCTCGATCTCTCTCGCTGGCGACGGTGGCAAGACCGAACCCCTTCGTCCCTACTTTTCCATCTCTCAGTCTTCCTCTCTCCCTCTCTCGATCTTCCTCATCGATGAGGCTGGACCCCATCCCTTCCTCTCTCACTCTCTCAATCTCCCTCGCCGGCAAGGCTGGATCCCATCCCTCCCAGTGATGCCGGCGAGGTCGGACCCTCTCCCTCCCTCTCTTGCTCTCTCGATCTCCAACTCTCCCTCTCTTAATCTCCTTCATCGGCGAGGCTGGACCTCCTCCTCCCAATGATGGTGGTGAGGCTGGACCCCCTCCCTCCCAATGATGGCAGCAAGGTCGGATCCCTTCCTTTCTCTCTCCCTCTCTCGATCTCCCATGCTGACGACGATGGCGAGGTCAGACCTCCTCCCTCCCACTCTCGGTCTCCCTTGCCAATGGCCAGCGAGCGATCGGCCCTCCCTCTCTCAATCTATCGATCTTCCTCTCAGTCTCTCCATTTCTTAGTTTTGGATCTCGAAATTGGGTTCGACCTTCTGGGATCCATTAGGGTCCGGGTGTGGTACTTCAAGTACAAATCCATCGAATATTCGGATTCAGATCCAATATCAGTAATTAAAATTGGATCTAAATCTAAATATCAAGGTTTCGATTCGAATCCAACTCATTGATAGATCTAGTCCACAGCCATCGACATGGCATAGCCCAAGGCTACCACCACGACACGATCCAAAAACTATGATATGTAAATAATTATAATATTTATTATAAATATTTTATAAATTATTATAAATATACATGATTAATAAATAATATTATAAAATTAAAAAAAATTATACCTATGGCTATAGAGAGCGGATCTTATCGAAAGCTTCGAGGATCGTCGGCGACAATGCTAGAGGAGGACGACGACACTAGAGGTAACCTATGAAACAAAAGCAAGATAATGAAATAGAGAAGAGAGAGAAAAAGAAAAGAGAGAGAGAGAGCAGAGCGGTCGAGATGGGGGGCCAGGGGAGGGCACAGTGATGAGGAGGCCCGGGAGGTTGGCGACCGAAGGAGGAGTGTAGGGGGGGGGTGGGGGGTGGGGACCGAGGATGGGGGCTGGAGAGGGATTGGTGGATGGTGGGGAGGGGTGACTGGGATGTGGGAAGGAGGGCGGCCGGGGGAGGGTGGGGTGTGGGGGGCCAAGTGTGGGTGGCGGGAAGGGCGGCTGGAGATGGGGTGTGGCAGGGTGGCAGGGAGGGGGGCCGGGAATGGGAGGGAAGGAGGGGCAGTCGAAGGGAGGTGGGGGGCTAGATGGGAGGTGGCGGGGAGGGGCGGTCGGAGATGGGGGTCTGGGGGTGGGGGGGCTAGGTGGGGGGTGGCGGGTGGTGGGAGGAGTGGTCGGAATGGGGGGAAGGAGGGGCAGCCGGATGGGGGGGTGGTAGGGAGGGGCGACATCGGCCGAGGGGGAAGGAGGGGCAATGCCAGTTGGAGGGGAAGAAGCCTCACCAGCGATGGAGAGGAGGGGGAGACACAGAGAGAGAGAGAGAGATCAAGCGCACATAGGAGAAAAGCAGAAAAAAATTGAGAATTTTTAATCTAACCTATAACGGTGGTTATCGAACCACTACCATAGATCTACGATAGTAGTTATCCAAAATCGCTACCATAGATCTACGGTAATGGTTCTATAATTGCTGCTGTAGATCTATAACAACAATTTTTGATAATCGCTGTCGTAAGTTGAAAATATTTTTTTTTATTTTTTTTCTAAATATTATATAATTTTAAAAATTAATGTCCATCTTCATCATTCATTATCTAAATAATTATCATTAGAGTGTCATCATAAAAGGTCACCTCGATCCGATGGCCCTAGCTTCATCGATTAGAAAAATTTAATTTCGACGATCACGAATGATGATACGATGATCTGATAGATGGAGACCTTCGATAGATCCTGAAATCTACAATAATAGGATATTGTTATCATGATCAATTTAGTATGGAATGATTTCGACTATTAAATTAAAAACAAGCAATCAAAGGGTTAAACAACATCCGATTATGAGATAAATTTTTAGTTAAATGATCTTTATTATAATTTTAAATATTTTATGTGATGATGATAGTAAAATTCAAATCATTTTCGTATAAACTATTCATGTTAAGCAGATATTGCAAAAGCACAATCATAACAACCGATAAAGTTTCAGAATGGTTATCAGGAGACGTATAGTTTTAGATCATTTTTCATCTCACAAGTTAAATTTTATAATCATCACTATAAAAATTGATTAAAGTAGTAGCCAAGATCATTTATAAAAAAAATTATCTCATAATCGAACACCATTTGATCCTTTGATCACGTTTATCATTTAATGATAGAAACTAATCTATACTAAATTGACCAAGATAACGATATCCGATTGAAGTAAAATTTTGATAGTACGCTACAAACATCATCGAGATCATCGTTGTAGATTTTTGAATCTATCGAAGGTCTCCATCTATTAGATCATCGCATCATCGTTCGTGGTCATCGAAATCAAATTTTTCTGATCGACGAAGCTAGGGCCATCGGATCGAGGCAACCTTTTGCGATGATACTCTAATGATAATTATTTAGATAATGAATGGTGAAGATGGATATTAAATTTTAAAATTATATAATATTTAATATATATATATATATATATATGATAGCAGTTACAATTAACCACTGTCATAAATAAGCTTATAGCAGCAATTCCTACTAAGCGCTGCTATAGGTCAGCAGTGGTTTCACTAACCACTGCTATAGATCCATTCTATAGCAGCGGGTACAAAAAATCGTTGTCATAGATCTACTATAGGTCCAACATATAGCAACGATTAATAAAAATCATTGCCGTAGATTCTATGGCAGTGGTTTCGAAAATCGCTGCAATAGTATGCACTGCCATAGACCATTTTTGTTGTAGTGTATCTTGAAGAGAGAAAGGCAAGAGAAAAATTATTTTTTCTTAGAGATTTATTTCTAACCCTCTTTAATTTATTTTTATGTGATTTTTTTTTGAAAAAAATCTGATGGAGAGAGGGAGAGGGCATGGAGGATGGATGCTCCAAGGTGTTAGGACATAGTGGTCCTCTATGGACATGATCTAATCATGTTCTGATGAGAGAAGAAGAAGAGCAGAAAGTCTTCTCTTAGGATTTCTTTGAGGACCCTTCTTCTCCATCTTTTTATGTGATTTTTTATGAGAAAAATTAAAAAGTGAAAGATCTAGAAGCATGAGAAAATTCTAAAGAAGAAAGTCTCCTCTTGTCCTGACATGGAGATGTGTTTAGGACATCAATGGTTGATGTTCTGAAAAAAAAAAGATGTATCTTCTCTTAGGATAATTTTTCTTAAGCTTTTATTTTTTGATTTTTGGGAGATCCAAGGCTTGAATTTTTTTTTCAATCCTTCTTGTATTCTTCATCTCTTGGAGTGTCCAAGAGATTTGAAGAATATTTTTTAGATTAACCATCAGGAGGGATCTACAAGAAGCTAGCACTTCGAGTGGATCTTCATTTGATAAACCTCCGATCTATGTTGTAGCCTTGTATGGACTATTCGTAGAGGTTGGATGCATTGTGTGGCTCCAAGCAACAAATAACAACACTAAGAATCGATCATGGTGCTCTTGACCCATGTAAAGATATAAGATTTGATCTTTTACCTGACCTAGATACGATCTAGGTTTTCTAGAATAGTTCTAAATCTAGTTATTGATTTAATCAATACCAATCATCCTTGTTATAAATTTTTAGATTTATGTTTGCATCATGATATGTTGTAGATCCTGGATGTAGGGTTTAGCGATTAGATCTTATGCATTATTAGATTAAATAGTTTAATCTAAATCTTCCGCTGCATCAGTTTTCAAAAAAAAGTTTTGAAATGCAAGCATGAAATCTTGCATGTTTTCCAACAATTATCTCCTACCATGATATGTTGATTTTATATATTATAACTTTTTATATTTTATTTATTTTAAATTTTTATCATGCATAAATAACTAATTTTAAGCTTTGATTTTACTGTAGCTGCTGATACTGTGATTAGGCAAACTCATCGAGCTGCTAGAAATGAGAAGCTAGAGGAGTGGAGGGCACATCACGAGGAGAGGATGAGGGTTGTCATCCTACCGAGATATATCATACCACTTGAGCACCACATCAGAGATCCGTACATGTGCAATGTTGGCATTATTATCCGATCGTACGCTCTCCTGATGCTGTTCGACTAGCATAGAGTTACGAGGCCATAGTAGTAAATTCTCCTCAACCATTTGCAAATAACTAAATATAAATTATGCTGTATTTCTTAAATATAGATCTTTTTATTTATTTATATTTATTTGATAATTAATTAAATTTTATTTTTTTTAAATCTTATATATTATATATTATTTTTGCAGCATGACTTTGATATCAAGGAGATTGATGCCCAGTGTGTGCGGGAGGCTATCTTTAGATATATGGGGAGGTTGCTTAGAGGGTTCAGATATGAGGTCCATAGCCATTGGAAGAACATCTTCCATGCATGTAGGGCGGCAGTGGCACGTGAGACATCGCATAGGAGTATATCATGCCTCGACTAGGATCTCCTCTGCACTAGATACGAGGATCTTGCATACTAGATATAACTATTATATATAATAAAAATATTGATTATTAAATTGATGCGGTATTGTAATATGTTCACTAATATCTTGATTGCATTTACTCATTAGACCTTTTGCGAAAAAGCCTTATAGAGCCGATCGAGGATCATGGTGATGCATTATGGCAGATCAAAGTCATTTGTGCAATATCAATATGAGCTTGAAAGTGCACATACATACATCTTTAATGATTTATTAGAATATATTGGTGTCTATGTACTTATATTCATAAATTTTAGAGAGACATCGAGATAAGATAGTTGCCTGGGCGGATTGATGTCTACCAAAAGACCCATCACCGAGCGATGGGGGAGTGGCTTCTTGAGAGTAGGGAGAGACATGTGAGTATTAATTGATTAAGTTCTATATTTCAATTTCATTATGATGTTTAGACTTTTGATTACATTTATTTTTTTCTTTCATTACGAGTAGATGATGGAGATACGATCCTAGCCCCCCATTGAGGGTTCTACCCCACCCACAAATGACGATATCAATGTGAGATGCTTGGTAGGAGACCTAGCTATGTTATTGAGTTGAGATAAGGGGTTGTGGCCCCTAGCTCCTTTAGAGCAGCACATGTTTCTTGTGATGCCCGTCTACATGAGGCGGAGAAAAGATATGCTAAGACTGAGAGGAGACATCAAGAGGAGATAGCGGATCTATGGTGGGCCAATGCTAAGCTTTCATCCTAGCTTGTAGCATTTAGAGCGAAGCTCGATAAGTTATGTTGATATATGCCTCCTCCACCAACTTCCAATGTTCGTGCTGATGCTTATGATCAGGACTCCATTGATGATGATGATGGATGTCTTCTTATGATCATTATTATTTTATATTATTTTTAATCAATATATTTTTATCATTTAGTAGATAATTAGTTTGCTAACTTAATTTTTTAATCTAATGTAAGTCTATAATATGTGGCTGAACATATGAAGTTTTAGTTAGTTTGTATGTATATATTTTTTATATGACATCCTTTATGATTGTATATATACTTATTTTACATCGGTTGTATGTATGACATTTTGTATATCTACATGATTTTATATGGATGCTTTATATGGATGTTTTAAAGTGAAATGAATTTGATTTTGGCATGTGTAAATGAAGAAGATAGATATTATATATTTATTTATTTATAGGTTTTAAAAGATTAGCACCAAAGAAATTATTTTTTTATTAAAATTAATTAATGATGCAAAAATAAATATAGATAATAGTTCTAGCAATGCTAATTAGTATCAACAAATTCAAAGTAGCATCGCCAAAGAGCGTGCCAGCGTGCTATCTTTAGCCATGGTTCAAAATTATTGACATAAATAAATGTCACCAAATATATTTACCTATGCTTATGTTGCATCGTAGAAATTAGCAATGCAACTTAGATGTAGGTAAATCCTAACATTGGTGATGTAATTGTAGCATCGCCAATAATCTACCAACGTTAATTAAGCATTGCCAAAAGAAATTTTGATGATGACTTGCGTACATCACTAATTAACCACTTTTTCCGATGCTTAGTTAGCATAGGTAAAATTTTTCTTTTGTGATGTAATATTTGCATCAGTAAAGTTATAACTATTTTTTATGTTAATTTTATGTCATTAAAAAAATTTTTGTCGATGGTTATTAAGTGTAGCTAAAAATAATCACCGATGCTTTATTAAACATCGATAAAACATCCTTTTATCAATGAAAATTGTTAAACATTGGTAAATTGAATCAATGATGGCACTTTTATAGATGGATTATTATAGATGCATTTTACATCAGTAGTGATATTTTGCGATACTTTTTTGGTATTTAACTATGCTTTTGTTGCTGTTGGTGCAGAATCTGATTGACGCCAGAACAAACTGGAGCTAGAGAAGATGAGGTCGCCATTGATGACTTGCAAGACAAGTCCTGACTAGAGCTGGGGGTGGCTTTGGCAGGATCCTCCGATGATCAAGTCAGCTCTTTTGGCCAATAAAAATGGAGTGCTCAAAAAAATTAAAGCAGAGTTTTGAGCTTAGAGAGAAACGTATCTAAAGGATTTCTTATATTGACGAAGCTCGTAACAAACTGATGGTGATAGCCATAACTACCTGATAGTGGGCCATTCGAGACCACATAGAGTTTGTTATGGAAGGTGGTATCCATTATCATTACATGTCAGTCTATTGGTGATTAATGACTGAAGTTTGGATGGAGCATCTATCAGCAGTGAAGGGCTTTGCATTACAATAGTTCTAGAGAAGTTCAGACTTCTCCGAGGTCATCTGCATGTAGATTGAATTACACCAAGCTAGGGATTGAATTTGTGTAGATAATGGGATCCTTCTGGACAACCTTACAAAGTTCGATCAGAAGGAGCTCTTTTTGACAACTGGAGGAAGTTCGATTGGAAGGAGCCCTATGGGCGACTACAAGAAGTTCGACTAGAAGGAGTTCTTCTTGGCGACTGGAGGAAGCCCTATGGGCGACTAGAAGGAGTTCGACTAGAAGGAGCCCTATGGACGACTACAAGGAGTTCTGCCAGAAGGAGCCCTATGGGCAACTGCAACGAGTTTGGTCGAAAGAAGCCCTATGGGCGACGGCAAGAAGTTCGATCGTAAGAAGCCCTTCTTAGTGACTGAAGGGAGTTTGATCGGAAGGAGTTCTTTTTTGCGACTTAAGGGAGCCCTATGGGCTGTTAGAAGGAGTTCAACTGAAAGGAGCCTTATGGATGACTACAAGAAGTTTAACTGAAAGGAGCCCTATGGGCGATTGTAAGGAGTTCGGCTAGAAGGAGCCCTTTGGGTGACTATAAGGAGTTCGGCCAGAAGGAGCCCTTCTTGGTAATTGGAGGGAGTTCGATCGGAAGTTTTAAGATGACTTGCAAGTAGCTAATTTGAAGACGAGGTCCTTCTGTTAACTTTTTCTAAGCATACGAGATTCCAAATATCATGAAGTCAAGATCCGTTACCCCCCATAGGGCAAAGAAGTTTGTCTAGGGAGAAGCTCTGCCAATTTGTGGCTCTTATCGTGAGATCCAGTCTGCAATGAAAAAATTTGGCCAAAGAGGGATTTGGTTAAATGGAGATTCCACCAGTTTCAAGATCGGTCAGGTCAGGTTATGTAGAAATTGAATGTTTAGCCAACTGCTTAGGCAATGCCCCTCACTATTCAAGTTCATTAAAAAGGAAGCTTGACCAGAGCCAGCCACTAATAATGAAGGAACTCGGCTACTTTTATGGTCAGCCACCAAACTCACCTGGGCGAGGTCTGCAGCATGTTATAGACTCTAGGTTTACTCATGCAGCCTAGAAGATCGACCGATGGGTTAAAGATTGGCCATCATGGGATCGCCTTTGGACCAGATGCTAGGCTAAACTTCGGCAGGAGTGAGTTTAACCCCAACAATAGTCCCCCCACTCTCGAGTTCAAAGTTCAAAGGAAGTAAAAAGAAGGCAACTATTGAAGCTTTATTCTGATTCTTACACTTACTGGATGGAAAGTTTTGGCTTTTTCCATGCCAGTGCTGAAACCTTTTCAACACGAGGTGACACAGAAAGACAAATTGTTGAAACTCCCACTGAAACTTTGCTTAAGGCATGGCGCAATTAAGGTTCCATCCATTGTCCGCCCTCTATCATGATGAGTGGGACATGCGTCAACCAAAGATCGGCTAGAGGAGACCTGCAATCATAACTGCCTCGGGCTCTTCAGGATATTTAAGCTCATCTTCTTCCTTCAGGACCCATTTCATCTAAGTTTCTCCCCTCTTTCCTCTACTTTTTATCTTCTTCCTGCTTCAAAGTTTCGGCATCTTTCACCATTTTCTCTGGTCTCAGGTGTCTTCTTGTTTGATTTCCATCACACCCGTCACCTCTTCATTCTTCTCAATCTAATTAGGTTAGTTCCTAAACCCCTTTTTTTTATTATTCTTGCATCTTTTACACCTTGTCCTTTTGATTTCTTCAAAGAAGTCTTGAATCTTATTTTTCTTAAATTTTGTAGGGTTTTTTCAAGCCTAATTTGATCCATATGTCTGCTGAAGAATCTTGATCAACCTAATCTAGGGGTTCAGCTCATCTGGCCCTAATGGATTAATCTCTTAAGGACTTCAAGCCTGTAGAAGTATCCTAACCTCCTTTTATTCTGTACACCATCCCTTGCAAACTTTGGCATGACGACCTTTCTTTGATTAGAGTTTAGTTTGGGATCCCTTTGGAGTATGACCTCGAGCTTTTCAGTCCTAGCGATCAAGCCTGTTCTCCTCCTCCAGGCCATATTTGCTTGTATGTCGAAATCCTTCATGCCGAATTTTGGTTACCAATTTCTCCCTTCATGGTAAACCTATTTAAATTTTTGAACATTTTTCTTATCGCTATGGTGCCGAACTCATTTAGGTTCGTCATAGGATTTCTTTTCTTGTGAATCATGGTTGATGTCTGACCTACCATTTCTTTATTCTGCAACTTTTCACTTTTAAACATCATCCTATTGCCAAAGATTGGTGGTATGTCTCTCCTCAGTTTGGCAAGAAGGGATTGCTTAAGGGCGCTCCTTCTTCTATTCACAACTAAAAGAAGAAATTTTTTTTTATTTCATGTCCCTCCTTAGAATTAGGACTTTCTTCCTTGGGGATATTAGGGATTGGCCCACCGAGCTCCCGAGCTTGAGAAAGAAGATCAAAACTTGGCTAACAGACTAAAGAACTACCGAGTTTCTTTGATTTTTGGGCTTCTGGATGATCAAACTTTGTTTAACCTCAATCTCAGCCCCCTTAATTCGGTAGGTAGTTTCCTGTAACTAGTCGATCGTGCATTATTTTTACTCTAACTTTAACCTTTTCTGTCATAGAGATGACTCCCGAAGAATGAAATTGTCTGATGAAGAAAGTCAAATCCTTCTAGAGGAAGGGCAGTTCTGCTGGAGAACCATCAAAGAAGGCTTGCATCGAAGAGCCGAGCCCGACTGCATCGATCTAGGCCATGCCTGCTCCAAAAACTATCATGGCAACACCAAATTCGACTCTGCCCGATGAAGTTGCTGCCCCTAAACCTCTCAGATAGGAAGAGGTTACTAAGAAGAAGAGGAAGGCTGTCAGAAATAGAGTCAGGAGGAAGGTCGGGAATTCTGATGGTGAGAGCTCCAGCCAAGAGCAAGCTTCTCTAGATCATTGGGAGGTTATCCATTCTTTGATGCGGGGAAGCATTCTCCCGCATATCATCAACAAGATGATTCGAACGAAAAATGCAAAGAGGTTCAACGAGTCCTTTGCTGCCTATCTTAAAGTAATTGATCCTCCTCGATCTTGATCAAATGTAGAGTGTACTTTTAAAGTTCTGACTTAGTTTTTTTTTATTCTATAGTTGGGGCACTACTTGTTTGTCCATTCAAAGGCAGTGGACCTCTGCCAGGCTGAGGCTTCTAAAGCCCTTTAGGAGGCTCAGGCAGAGATCGAGAAGATTTGAGCTAAGGTCGATTGTTTGAAGGTGGCCTTGGAGGTTCGATCTTTAGAAGTTGAGCACCTTCGAGAGGCGCTACGAAAGTAAGAAGAAGCAGTGGTAGGACTGAAGGCTGCTTTGACTCTTATGGAAGAGGAGAAGAAGAAGCTTGAAGAGGAGATCGGTGCTGAATGGGAGCAGACTATCAAAGTCTTCAAGTCCTCCAAGGCTATGAAGGACATCAAGATCACCTTCATCTGAAAAGCTTTCCTAAAGGGGTTCGAGATCTGCATGAGAAGAGTTGCAAAGAACTTTTTGAATGTGGACCTCGACCTTCTGACAAACGAGCCTGGAGAAGAAGCAGGTCCCTCCGATGCTGGTACTGCCTCTCCTACGGTCGAACCTACCCATGAAGTTTCTAAGCCTATAGCAGCAACCCCCAGATCAGTTTTCGAACCTGAGATTGCTGGGAATGCACTGACCTCGACTGCTGTCGTGCCACCTGAGGTCGAATAATTTTTGATAATTATACTTTTCATTCTTTTTTTTTGATGTACTCAAACTATTTTGAGCAATGAAAATATGTTTCTTCTCTTTATACTTATGCTGCGGTGTGTGTTGTTCAAAATCTTTCTAGCAATAAAAGCCATGAACTATCACCTCCAGCCAAGGCTGAGCCACTACCTCAAGATGTTCCTCTAAAGCCCCTGATTAGGAGCTTGAAGAAAGAAGTTCATCATCTGAAGAAGAAACTGAAAAAGATGGAAGATGAGCTTCTAAGATTGAAGAAAAGTTGTTTGGAGCTGACGATCGAGGTCACTCACCTATGCCAAGTGCACAAAAAGGACTCCATGGATTATATCAGAAAGAAAAAATTTTTTGAAGTTGAGCTTGAAGAGATCAGGAAGCATGCTAGTGAGAAGTCTTGGTCCTTAACAACCAAAGCTTGCTCTCTTGAGGTCGAACTCAATATAGCAAAGGAGAAAATTCAATTGTTGGAGGGAAGCTCATCATGGTCTATTAGTAAAGAAAAGTACAATTGGGACTAGTCTAAGAGATTTTTAGAACTTGAAAATCAGCTTCATGCTGCCAAAGCTTCATACAAGAGTTACGAGATTGGCTGGAGTGACGAAATCGCTGATCTCCATCGGCGCCTCCAGAAAGTGGATGAGAAGATAGCCGATCTTAAAAGGCAATTGGTGAAGTGGGCAGAGATCAGCTTGAATAGAGAATTAGATGAACTTCTTTTCTTAAGAAATTCTTTGGAGAACCTGACAATGGTATACGCAAAAGAATCGGCCGATCTTCAACAGCTAAAAATCTAACTGACTTATGAGCGATAAGCTGTTAAGGATGAGGAGGCTTGGATGCGCCAGTTGCTACGGCATGGCGGCTTGAGCCAGCTGAGCCGTATGTTATTTTTTATTTAATTTTTTTTATTTTATTTCTTTAGAAATTCATATCTTTTTTATTTTAGCTCCGTTTTGCTCAAAACTTATTTCGTTGTGATCAAAAAAATAAGCTCTTTCCCTTGATATTAAAATTTTAATTTTAATTTTTATTATTTTTTTAATTAATTTTTTAATTAATAAAAATATGAATTTCTCAAAAATATGTATTAATTAATTATTAATTCTTAAAAATAAGTATAAATTAATTGATAAATTGATGCTTTTATAGGTAAATTTATGGTACTTATCATACCCCCCAACTTAAGCTTTGCTCGTCCTCAAGTAAAGAAAGAATTTAATTTAGATCAATTATCATATTTCGTTGAGATCCTCCTTCACAAGAATAGATCTAGGATTTAAGATCAAAAGTTTAGACAGTATCACTAAGTATTGAGTTTCAGAAGTAAATTCATGATAGATTAATCAGAAACTTTCTTAGAGTTCATCTAAAGATTTTCAGTACTTGGTTTCGTGAATAGTAACTTAGCATTTGGGTGTTGATTCAAAGAACAAACAAATCTTCTTTTATCACCTATTTTGGTTAGTTTTCTATATACTCCCAAGTTAAGTGCATGAATTAAGGTTGCTTTCACACTGTTTTTTTTTTTTAAAAAAAATTATGCTGAGCATCCTAGCCTTCCCTTCACCGTTTGATGTGAACTTCTATACTTGACTTAGGTGCAGGATTCTAGTTTAGGGCAATCCACATATACTCTATGTTTTGCACTTTTTTTAAGCAGGTAGCTCTTTCCTTAAATTCAAGTTTCTTTAGTTGAGGTATACATAAACCACCAATTTTTAGTGATAATTGAATCCTCAATTAGCCTTATAATCAACACCTACTGTGCTTCATTAGTGTGCATGTACAATTAGAAGTGCTATTAGCCTTTAAATGACCTAAGTAGGCTGCTATTGGTCTGACCAAGTAATCTGCTTCTTAACTTGCTACCATTATTAGTTAATACTTTCTAACTTTATTACTTTTCCTAGTTTATTTTACTTAAGATTCTCTTTCCTAAAATATGGTTTATCCAAAATTTTCAAAATAATTTTAAAGTTTGATTATTATTATATATATATATATATATTTATTATTTTTTTTAATTTTTTTATTTTATTTTATTATTTATTTATTTATTATATATATATATTTTTACCCTCCAATTGAATTGACATTGTCCTCAATGGAGAGGAAAAATAAATAAAAGGGTGTAAATTATGTTTATTTATTTAGCATGAGTCTTGAAGTTTATGATCCTTTTCCATTCTTTTTTTTTTGGTCCTTCTCCAGCTTAGCCTAAAAAGGAAAAAAAAACTAAATAGAATAAATTAGATTCAAGAAGTATTGGATTGCCTCCCAACAAGCGCTAAGTTTATTATCTTCAGCCAGACAAAATGCAGTTTAATTCATTATGGTTCTATTAATTGTACTTGGTCAATATTTT
Organism: Cocos nucifera; assembly: GCA_006176705.1. Classification (NCBI taxonomy): domain Eukaryota; kingdom Viridiplantae; phylum Streptophyta; class Magnoliopsida; order Arecales; family Arecaceae; genus Cocos; species Cocos nucifera. Next base: position 174,178 of record QRFJ01001620.1, read on the forward strand.
GATTTAATAATATCCCTTCGATATATGGTTTAAGCCTTTGGCCATTTACCTTAAAGAAATTTTTAGTCCTAGGATCATAGAGTTTGATTGCACCATATGGGAATACGTGATTAACTATGTAAGGTCCATCCCATCTAAATTTTAATTTTTCAGGAAATAATCGAAGCTTTGAGTTAAATAACCAGACTTGTTGATTTGGTTCAAAGGTTTTCCTTGAAATATGTTTATCATGGAAGGCTTTCATTTTCTCCTTATAGATTTTTGAATTTTCATAAGCTTCTTGCCTTAATTCTTCTAATTCACTCAATTGTAACATCCGATTAGAACCTGCTTGGTTTAAATTAAAATTTAATTATTTTATTGCCTAATATGCTTTACGTTCAAGTTCTATCGGAAGGTGACATGCTTTTCCATAGATTAATCTATAGGGAGATATTCCAATAGGGGTTTTATAAGCTATCCTATAGGCCCATAATGCATCATCTAATCGATCTGATCAATCTTTTCGATCAGGCCTAATGGTCTTTTGTAAGATATTCTTAATTTTCCTATTAGATACTTCTACCTGGCCACTTGTTTGTGGATGGTATGGTGTAGCTATCTTATGTGTCACCCCATATTTTTGTAATAAAGTTCGAAATCATGGAAATCTGAACTAGAAAAGATATTCTTCTGAATAAATTTTAAGACTACTTTATGATCATTGGTTCATGTTGTTATTGCTTCAATCCATTTAGAAACATAATCGACAGCTACCAAAATATATTCAAATCCTTTGGAAGGTGGAAAAGGTCCCATAAAATCAATTCCCCATACATCAAAAATTTCTACAACTAAGATGGGGTTTAAAGGCATCATGTCTTTTTCTGAAATATTCCCTAAGGCTTGACACTTAAGACACTCCTGACTAAAAGTATGGGCATCCTTAAATAATATTGGCCAATAAAAACCACTCTGTAATACTTTGGTCATAGTTTTTCATCTAGAAAAATGTCCTCTGCAAGCAAGGGTATGACAGAATTGTAAGATACTCAATTATTCAGATTTAGGAACACATCTACGAATAATTTGATTAGCACAAATTTTAAAAAGCTCAAGATCTTCCCAAAAATAATATTTGATTTGAGTAAAGAATCGATCCTTCTCATTCTTAGACCAGCCATCAGAAATTTATCCTACGACTAAGTAATTGATAATATCTGCAAACCAAGGAGCCTTTGTATGTAAAACTATTAATAATTATTCATCTAGAAAAGATTCTCTGATTGTTACAGGTTCACTATCTTTAACTAGGATCCTAGACAGATGGTCTGCTACAATATTTTTAGATCTCTTCTTATCTCGAATTTCAATATCAAATTCTTGTAACAGTAAGATCCATCTAATTAATCATGGTTTAGCATCATTCTTTGAGAGCAAGTATCTCAAGGCTGAATGATCTGAATAAATTATGATTTTTGATCCTAATAGATATGATCTAAACTTTTCTAGGGCAAACACAATGGCTAGCAAATCTTTTTCAGTGGTGGTATAATTTATTTATGCTTCATTCAGAGTTCTACTAGCATAATAGATTACTATAGGACATTTATTTATCCTTTGGCCCAGGATAGCTCCTATGGCAAAGTTTGAGGCATTGCACATAATTTCAAAAGGTAGTGACCAGTTAGGAGGTTGTATGATTGGAGCTTTGGTCACAGCTTCTCTTAAGATTTCATAAGCTTTAAGATAATTTTCATCAAAGTTAAAAGAAACATCCTTAGCGAGCATATTACACAAAGGATGAGAAATTTTAGAGAACTCTTTGATGAAGTGACGATAGAATCCTACATGGCCAAGAAAAGATCGAATTTGTTTGACAGAAGTGGGAGGAAGAAGTTTAGAAATTAGTTCAACTTTAGCTTTATCTACCTCAATCCCTTTCTTAGATACTACATGTCCTAAAACGATCCCCTCTTGAATCATAAAGTGGCTCTTTTCCCAGCTTAATACTAGATTAGCCTCAATACATCGTTTTAATATTTTCTTCAAATTGTTGAGGCAACTCTCAAAAGATTCTCCAAAGATTGAAAAGTCATCCATGAATATTTCTAAGAAATCTCCTATCATGTCTGAAAATATTGACATCATGCACCTTTGAAAAGTCATAGGTGCATTACATAATTCGAATGGCATTCTACGGAAAGCAAAGGTTCCATAGGGACATGTAAAGGTGGTCTTTTCCCTGATCTCCTAGATAGATTGCTACCTGATTGTATCCTGAGTATCCATCTAAAAAGCAAAAGTATTGTTGGCCTGCTAGTCTTTCTAGGATTTGATCGATAAAGGGTAAGGAAAAATGATCTTTTCGGATGGTTGTATTGAGTTTTCTATAATCTATACAGACATGCCATCCAGTGGAAAGTCATGTTGGTACTAAGTTTTCATGTTCAATGCGGACAACTGTAAGTCCAGATTTCTTTGGAATAACTTGTGTGGGACTCACCCAGTGGCTGTCGGAGATAGGATAAATAATTCCAGCATCTAACCAATTAATTACCTCTTTCTTGACTACTTCTTGCACGTTAAGGTTAAGCCATCTTTGCATCTCTCGAGTTGGTTTGGCATTATCTTCTGTATAAATATGGTGCATGCATATTGAGGAACTAATTCCTTTTAAATCAGTGATGGTCCAACCTATGGCCTCCTTATATGTTTTCAAAATATTTACCAATTGGTTTTTCTATTCGATAGTTAAGTTAGAAGCAATTATTATCGATAGGATTTTCTTTGATCCTAAAAATACATACTTAAGTGATTCAGATAAAGGTTTTAGTTCAAGTTGTGGTGGGGTCTAAATTGAAGGACGTAATGGTTCAATTTTTTGCTCAGGTAAGGACTCAACTTTCACTGACCAAGGTAATGAATGTGATGGTTGAGGTGAATTAAGCAGGGCATTTACTTTCTGGGTTTGGGTTTTTTCAGTAGGTTCATCATCTTGCAGTAAATTTAAGGAGGAATTAGATTCAACTATTTCATCTACCTGATTGATTACAAAGCAGTCTTCCTCCTCTTGAGTGTATTTTGGGGTATTAAAAATATTAATTCTTACGTTTTGATTTCCAAAAGAAATGTCCATAGCTCCTATCTTACAATTGATATTGGCATTGGCAATTACTAAGAATGGACATCCTAAAATTATGGGATTTTGGTTCAGCTCTTGGGATGGTTCCATGTCAAGTATGAGAAAGTCTACTGGAAAATAACATTTGTCTACTCTAACTAGAACATCCTTAATCAAACCATACGGTATTTTTATAGATCTATCAGCTAATTACAAAATAACTGATGTGGGTTTTAATTCTCCAATCCCAAATTTTTCATAAACCGAGGTTGGAAGTAGGTTCACACTAGCTCCTAAGTCTAGTAATGCTCGGTTAAAGGTTATGCCTCTTATAACACATAAAATTAAGGGTGCACCAGGATCTTTCACCTTTTGAGGTATTGGATTTAGCAGGACTGCACTTACATCCTCAGATAGCATAACTCTTTCGGTGGTTCGTGGCTCACGCTTTTGGGTGCAGAGTTCTTTAAAAAATTTAGCATAGGCTGAGACATGCTAAATTGCATCGAAGAGGGGTAAATTAATATGAACTTGTTTAAACAGTTCCATTAGCTCTTTGTTGTGTGCTTCTTGCATTTCATGAGAAGAGCTTGCTTCTAAGGCCGAAGGGAATGGAGCTTTGGGTTTATAGGTCTTAGGTAAATCAACTGTTCTCTTCTTTTCTTTATCTATTTTATCAGTACCAATTTTAAGCTCAGGTTCTTCTATATGATTAGTTTCAGTACTAACCTCTTCTTCAAATTTTTCATCAGTATTATCCCTTATCACCTGATCTTGGTATGGGTCCTTAAGAGTCCTACCACTTTTAAGTTCAGATATTGCTTTAGCATTTTCTAATTGGGGATTCTTAGGTAGAATGTTAGATGGATAAGTAAATCTAGGTGGTTGATAGACATTGGATGGATTGTTTTTAGGATTTACAATTGATTGGCTTGGTAATTGACCAGGTTCTCTCCTCATGCTAGATTCAGCTAATTATCCTATTTGGGCTTCTAGCTTGGCAATTGATTGTTGTTGGGTCAGAATCAATTGTTGAAGTTGATTGAATTTATCATCGGCTAGATTGGTCTGTTGATGAGGAGGTGGGTATGAGGGCTGATTATAATACAGTGGTTGAGAAGACTGACTAGGTTGTTCGTTATTATAGGCATAGTTTTGGTACTGGGGCCTATTTTGATAATTTTGGACTGGTGGGATTTGGGTCTAAGCCTGAGTCTGTTGTGGTTTCCAAGAGAAATTAGGATCGTTTCTCTAACCAGGGTTATATGAATTTGAATATGGGTCATTAAGTGGTTTGGAGTAACCTTGAGTGGCTTGGACTTGTTCTTAGATAAGAGGTGGTAATTATGCAGCCATGGGACATTCGCTTACATGATGTGTTGGACTAGCACAAATAGAGCAAATCTCCTAATAATTAGAAGCTGGTGTATATTGTGCAGGAGATTGTTGACCTAGATTTAGGAATTGATCTAATTTCTGGGCAATAAGATCGACTTTATCTAATTTTTGTGCTATTATGTTCAAGTTTGTCTTAGAATTAAGTTCTGGAGTTTTGATCTCACAAATTCATGCTAGTTTTTGTTGAAAAATTGATCTTTCATAAGTGGATAATGAAGCATGGTTAATAGAGTTTTCACTTAAGGTTTCAAACAAGGTATAAGCTTCATCCTCACTTTTGCTCATGAATGCACCTTCTCAGGATGCATCAACCATTTGCTTATATTGATCTCCTAAACCTTCATAGAAAGCTTGTACAATTTGCCACTTAGATAGACCATGGTGTGGGCATTTTCTAAGAAGTTCCTTAAGTCTTTTCCATGATTCATGAATTTGTTCCCCTGAAAGCTGAGCAAATCCTATAATGGCTCACCTCATAGTATTGGTTCGTCCTATGGGATAAAATTTCTTAAAAAATTTATGTTGCATCTCTGCCCATGTCTGAATTATTCTTCCTAATATACCAAGCCGGTACTTGGCTTTATCTTTTAATGAAAAAGGGAGCAATGTTAGTCTAAGGGCATCATCAGAAAAATTCTGAATTTTTACCGTAGAGCAGATTTCTAAGAATTCATCCAGATATTTGTAAGGGTCTTCATTGGTGTTCCCATAAAAAGATGGGAGCATCTGGATTGTGGTTGACTTGATCTCATAGTGGCTAGCAGGGATATCAGGTAAGTGGATGCAAGTTGATGGGTTGTAGATGGAAGGAATAAAGTATTCCTTCATCTGTCTAGGTGGTTCTTCACGATTTTCAGCCATTTGATTATCTGGTCTTATATGAATTAATCTTTCAATTTTAGGATTTGGTTTAACTAGGTCAGGTAAAAGCGATTTTCTACCATGCATGTACTAGTGCAACCTGATATATGGTTTGAGATATATATTTTTTTTTTATTATTTTTTTATTTTATTATTATTATTATTTTTAAGAAAAGAGGAGAGAGAAAGAAGAGGGTTCTAAAGAAAGATCCTAAGGAGTCTTAAATCTAGAGATGATAGAGAGAAGAGTTAATTTGTGGTTTATGTTTGATGTTATTTAGCAAACAAGTTAGGCAATCAATCCTAACTAAGGATTGTCTTAGGTCTAGATAGCTCCTAACTACCAAGATCACCTTCGAGCCCTCCAAGTAGAGGATTAGACAATCAACTAGCCAGGTAAGTGTAAGGTCGGTGGGAGTCCCTCCGTTGCTTGTCTTAGACACCAATTGTACTTGGCTAGGTAAGCGAACGGAACCAATTAAGTAACCACCTACCTTTGGACCCAGTCATCCCTGAACCACTTTTCTAGACATCAATCAAATTGATTAACCCTAACTTGATTCAACTCTTAGGGTTTCTTATCCTATTTAGCTCGAATATCCTTAAGGGTTGGTGTCTAATTGATTTTAAGAGTTAAGGTTTCGGTTAATGCAGGATGCTGGTTGGTTGTTTGTGAGCGAAGGAAGGGTGATCAAATCCCTACTTTATCTTGTTTAATGGATTGTGCCCTTAATTTGGTTTAATATGAATATGCACACAAAAAGAAAATTCCAATCAAAGTGTTCTATGCAATTTAAACTAGATGCATGCAACTAATTAAATTCTGAAAGGCTTACCTTGCCTCCAGCAATCACCAAAATAAATAAATAAATAAATAAAAATAAAAATAAAACTAATATGATGGATTCTCTAAATAATTAGGATTTCTAATCTTATGATGAGATTTTTAATTAGGTTTAAGTAGGTAATTTTTAATTAATTTAAAAATAATGTAAATATTAAAAATAAGGAAAGAGATTTAGGGTTTGGGAATGATCTCACTAAATAGGATTGAAAGTTTTATTCATGCCCTAATCTTCCTTGTTCTTTTCTCTATTTTTTTTCTACAAAATAAATAAAAAATTAATTAATAAGTAATAAAAAGAAAATCAAAAAAATGAGAAAAATTATTATGCCTCCCCGGCAACGGTGCCAAAAACTTGATAGGAGTGCGATGTTGTCGTTAGAATACCATGTTTATCAGTTTAAATCCAACTTTTTACTTTTTAAATTAATTAAAAATTATGAAGAGAGTAGTGAGTCGGATCGAATCCATAGAGAGGCAATGATTTATTTCTAAAATCTTTGATTCTTTTTATTTTTTATTTTTTTAAAAGAAAAGAAAAGAAGGGTTTTTAAAAATTAAAGTTAAAAAATAGATTTATAAATAAAAATAGAATTTAAATTATGTAAAAATAAATTTGGTACTAAGATCTACTATTTAGATCTTAGAGACTACTTGCAATAAAATCAAAGAGCAATAAAGAATAATTAATTTAAAGAGCTAGAATTGAAAAGAGAAATAAAGCTTTCTTTATTAAAATTAAAACTTACAGAATTTAAATACAAGAAATTAAAGAAAAAGAATAAAACTCAAATGCAGAATTTAAATACAAGAAATTCAAGAAAAAAGAAAGAGAAAAGAAAACTAAAAGGAGATCGCAGATCAGCGTAGGTGTAGAGATGGCGTAGAAGACTGTCTCTTCTTCTCAGCACTATAGCTTTGAAGCAATCTTTAACCTTGAGCTTGGCTTCCATCCTGTATCTTAGCTTTCCTCTCACCAGATCTGTTGATTTTTAAAGGTCTGGGGTCCTTTTTATAGAGCTAGGAGGGCTGAATATTTTTTCTGGAGGCAATGTGGGACTAAGGGCCATTTTAATCATAAAAATAGGAAGAAATTCGAGTGAAATTTGGATTAAAATAGCCCCGAACAAATTCTGTTGAGTTCTTTTAATTCTGGCCGTTAGATGGTGATCCGATGCTTTCAAAAATACCAAAAATAGATGTATAATGGCCCAAATCAAGTCGGATTAAATTCTAACCATTGGATCATGCTTGATGGAGGAAATTAGGCCATTGATCATGTGCTTGAGAGTTTGATCACCGTCAAGAGCTTTTTGGACCGTCGGATCGAAGCTGGAATCAAGTGCTGTCATTCGATGGCGATCAGAAACCAAATCAAAGTTGGAATAAATCTTGACCGTCCGATCTTGACCGTAAGTAACCACCACCGTACGATCGCGCATTTACTGTTCCCATGGACCGTGTGGACCGGTCGCACCGCACACCGTAGTCAATTAGCACTCCTATCATCGAGTGAAAAGACCAGATTCTCCTATGAGCCATGATGGATTTTCTGTAAACCCTTTAAGGCTCTAGGTCCACCACATGGCAAGCTTTGATTTGCCTATTTTTGCTGAGCTGGCGGTTCACACTGTGCTGTAGACCGATGGATGGCTTTTGGGCTTGAGTCGGCTAGCATGGCTGGCTTAGCGCACCGGCTTAATGTACTTGGCTCGACACGCTTGAACGCATCGGCTGCTGTGGCATAGCGGCTTGAGCCGATTGAGCTGTATGTTATTTTTTATTTAATTTTTTTTATTTTATTTTTTTAGAAATTCATATCTTTTTCATTTTAGCTCCATTTTGCTCGAAACATATTTCATTGTGATCAAAAAAATAAGCTCTTTCCATTGATATTAAAATTTTATTTTTTATTTTTATTATTTTTTTAATTAATTTTTTAATTAATAAAAATATGAATTTCTCAAAAATATGTATCAATTAATTATTAATTCTTAAAAATAAGCATAAATTAATTGATAAATTGATGGTTTTATAGGTAAATTTATGGTACTTATCAATAAGGTTCCCCTTCTATGCTTGACCTAGTTGGTCTTTTCTTTCTCCCCGTATTAAGATGAGATTCTCTTTCTATTTCTGCTGGGATTAGCCTTTACCATTGTTAGAACAAGGTCATCCTCCTATCCGTAACAAGATCATAGGGGCACGAACGAACCATTGCAAGGGCCTCTCCTCTTCTCCTATCTTAAAAAATCGGAGATCTTCATCCATGTCAGGATGAGATTCTCCTCTTATTTCTGATATGGTTAGCTTTTTTCTTATCCTCCTATCAGAATGAGGTCCTCTATTCCTAACGGGATTGATCTTTATCTTTATTAGGATGAGATCCTCCTCCTATCCCTAACAAGATCGTAGGGGAACGAAAGGACCATTGTAAGGGCCTCTCTCCTTCTCTCTTAAATAATCGAAGGTCTTCATCCATATCAGGATGAGGTTCTTCTCCTATTCCTGACACTATTGGCCTTTTTCTTATCCTCCTGTCAGGACAAGATCCTCCTCCTATTTTTGATGGGATTGGCCTTTATCTTTGTTAGGACAAAGTCCTCCTTTTATCCCTAACAAGGTCATATGGACATAAAAGGGGCCGTTGTAAGGGTCTCTCTTCTTCTTCTATATTAAATAACCGGAGGTCTTCATCCATGTCAGGATGAGATTCTCCTTCTATTTTTGATATGGTTAGCTTTTCTTATTCTCCTATTAGGATGAGGTCCTTCTCTTATTTCTGACGGGGTTGGCCTTTACCTTTATTAGGATAAGGTCCTCCTTCTATCCCTAATAAGATCATAGGAGCATAAAAGGAGCTGTTATAAGGGCCTCTTCCCTCCTCCTGTCTTAAATAATCGGAGAACTTCCTCCATGCTAGGATGAGATCCTCTTTCTATTTCTGATATGGTCGATCACGTTTAGTGATGAAGTTTAGAAAGTTATTTTCTATCATCACAATTTTACGCCACGGACAAAAATGTTAAAACAAAGGAATTTTATTGAGATAGAATCATTGATAGTACATTCATAGGTTCTCCAAGTTTCATGGTCGGAAGATCAGCTCCTCCGAGCTCTTTTAGATAATAAGTGCCAGGCTGGATGACTTGATTTCAAATGGGCCTTCCTAATTTGGGATGAGCTTTCCTTGATTTTGAGGTTATGAGACGGTCGCTAGCCGAAGCACCAAGTCCCCCACTTTGAATGCTTTGTCTTTAACTGTAAAATTCTAGTAGCGGGTGATAAGCATCATAAATTCACCAATAAAAGTATTAATTTATTAATTAATTTATATTAATTTTTAAAAATTATTAATCAATTTATACATAATTTTTAAAAAATTCATATTTTTATTAATTAAAAAATTAATTAAAAAATAATAAAAATTAAAAAATAAAATTTTCTTATCAATGGAAAGAGCTTAATTTTTTGATCATAACGAAATAAATTTTAATTAAAATAGAGCTAAAACGAAAAAGATATAAATTTTTAAAGATATAAATTTTTAAAGTTATAAAATAAATAAAAATTAAATAAAAAAAGAAAATGGCTCAGTCGGCTCCGTAAGCCGAGCCACCAAGCCAAGCCAAGCTATCAAAGCTGACTCAGCTATTTAAGCCATCAACCGATCCGTGATCCAGGCATGGACCGTCAGCTCAGCAGAAACCGACGAATCAGAGATTGCCATGTGGCGGACCTAGACCCTTAAAGGGTCCACAAAAATTTATCGCAGCTCACAGGGTATTTTGGTCTTTTCACCTAGTGACAAGAGTGCTGATTGGCTATGGTGCGGCCAATCTACGCAGTCCATGGGAACAGTAATTGCACGATCGGATGGCTGCAATTGATTACGGTCAAGATCGGACGGCGGTGGTGATTTCCAGGCTTGATTCAAATTCTATTAGCGATCTGGCACGATCCAATAGCTAGAAAATCAAGAGATAAAGATCCAATGGTCCAGAACACTCCCGACGGTGATCAAGACTTTCGACGCATGATTTGCAGCCAGATTTCCTCCATCAACGCGCGATCGGACGGTCAGAATTTAATCCGACTCGATCTAGGCTGATATGCATCCAATTTTGATAATTTTTGGACCGTTGGATTCTTATTGAATGGCCAAATTTCACCAAATTTACCAGAGTCGTATCAGAGCTGATTTGATTCAAATTTTATCCAAATTTCTTTATATTTTGATGATTACAAAGGCCATTAGTCCCATATTGCCTTTAGAAATAAATATCCAGCCCTCCTAGCTCTATAAAAAGGATCCCAGGCCTCCAGAAATCAACATCTCCGATCAAGGTGAAGCTTTGGTACAGGACGAAGCTAGGCTATGGGTTAAAGGCTGCTTCAAAGCAATGGGTGCCGAGAAGAAGAGCCGGGCTTCTACACCATCTTTCTGCCAATGCCGATCCAAGATCAGAGATCAGGCTATTTTATTCTTTTTAAAATTTTATGTATTTAAATTCTAAAATTTTAATTAATAAAAATTTTATTTTTATACTTTAATTTCTTGCTTTTTATTTTTATTGTAATTTAATTTCTGTACTTTAAATTATTGCTTTGCAAGTAGATGCTAAGATCTAACTAGTAGATCTTAGTACCAAGTTTAAATTTCTGCATCTTTTAATTTTTATTTTTAATCTTCCGACTTCACTTTTAATTTCAAAAACTCAAATCTTTTCTTTTTTCTTTTCAAAAAAATCAAAGATTTCAAATCTAAAAACACTACCTTCCCTGTGGATTCGATCCGACTCACTGCTATCTACGCATTTTCAATGATTTTAAGAAGTCGGATTAAACTGATAAACACGGTGTCTTAACGACAACATCGTGTTCCTATCAAGTTTTTGGCACCATTGCCAGGGAATGTTTTTGATTTTTGATTTTGATTTCTTTGATTTATTAAAAATAATTTTGGCAAACGCACCAAGTTTTTGGCACCGTTGCCGGGGAAGGCATGGATATTAAATTTTTGATCTCTTTGATTTTTCTATAAATAAATTATAAATAAAATTTTTATTTTTTTTTATAAATATTACTTGCTAATTTTTTTATTATTTTATAGAAAAAAATTAAAGAATAAAAAGAATCAGAAGTTTTACTTGGTAAGATCAATCCTAACCCTAGTACTCTTATTTATTTATTTATTTATTTATTTATTTTATTTTTAAAATTAATTTAAAAAAATATTCATTTAAATCTAATTAAAAGCCTCATGATAAGATTAGAAACTCTAATTATTTAGAGCATGCATCATAATAGTTTTATTCATTTATTTATTTATTTATTTATTTATTTTGGTGATTACTAGAGGCAAGGTAAGCCTTTCAGAATACAATTAGTTACATGCATCTAGTTTAAATTGCATAGAACCCTTTAATTGAAAATTTTTTATGCATATCCATATTAAATCAAATTAAGGGCGTAACCTAATTAAACAAGATAAGGTGGGGATTTGATCACCCTTCCTTGGCCCACAAACAACCAACCAACATCCTGCATTGACCTAAGCCTTTAAATTAAAATCAATTAGACATCAACCCTAGGAACTCGAGCTCAATAGGACAAGGAATCTTAAGAGTTGAACTGAGTTAGGATAAGTTAATTTGACTAGTATCTAGGAAAGTAGTTCAGGGACGACTGGGTCTGAAGGAAGGTGGTTTCTAATTGGTTTCGTTCACTTACCTGGCCAAGCACAATTGGTGTCTAAGGCAAGCAACGGGGGGACTCCCACCGACCTTACACTTACCTGGCCTAGTTGATTGGCTAATCCTACACTTGGAGGGCTTGAAGGTGACCTTGGCAGTTAGGAGCTGTCTAGATCTAGGATAACCCTTAGTCAGGATTGATTGACCAACTTGATTGCTAACCAACATTAAATCTAATTAAACCTAATTCTTCTCTTTCTTCTTAGTTCTAGGACTCCTTAGGACCTCTTCTTTAGAACTCTTCTTTCTTTCTTCTTCTTTTCTCCTCTAAAAATAAAATAAAATAAAATAAAATAAAAATTAAATTTAACTAACTAAAAAATATTAAAAAATAATTAAATTAAATTAAATTAATAAATAAAATAATTAATTCTTTAATATAATAAAATAATAAAAAATAATTAAAAAAAAAAATTTTTTTTGAACCATACATTAGGGTTACACTAATACATGCATGGTAGGAAATCACTTTTTCTGATTTAGTTGAACTTAATTGAATGGTTGATTCACATTAAACATAATAATCAAATGGCTAATATGAACCTAATAGTCCAAAAATTAGATAAAGTTGACCTTCTTGCTCAGAAAATTAGATCAACTCCTAATCCTAGGTCAACAATCTCCTATACAATTCACATCATCTTCTAATTATCAGGAGACTTATTCAATCTGTGCTAGCCCAACCCATCATGTGAGTGAATGTCCTATGACTGCACAGTTTCCATATTTTATCCAAGAACAAGTTCAAGCTGCTCAAGGATACTCCAAATTGATTAATGACCCATTTTCAAATTCATATAATTCAGATTGGAGTAACTTTAATTTTTCTTGGACATCCCAACAGACTCAGGCTCAGACCCAAATTTTACTTGAGCAAAATTATCAAAATAGATCCCAATATCAAAATTATGCCTATAATAATGGTCAGCCTAGTCAGTTTATCCAGCCATCATATTATAATCAGCCCTCATACCCACCTCCTCAACAGACCAATCTAGCTGATGATAGATTTAACCAACTTCAACAATTGATTCTGACTCAACAGCAATCTATCGCCAGACTAGAAGCTCAAATAGGATAATTAGTTGAGTCTAACATGAGGAGAGAACTAGATCAACTACCGAACCTACCAATTTCAAACAACCCACCTAATGTCCACCAACCACCTGGACCAAGTTATCAATTTAATGTCTCACCTAAGAATCCCCAATTTGAGAATACCAAAGTAATTCCTGAACTTAAAAGCTATAGGATTCTTATGGACCCATACCAAGATCAGGTGAGAGAGGCTAGTACTGATGCTAGCCAAAATAAAAATTTAGAGGAACTGGTTAGTACTGAGACTAACCACATAGAAGAACCCGAGCCAAGAATTAGTACTGATGCTAGTTCTAGTTTAAATAAGATAGAAAAAAAGGGAAAAAGAGAATAGATGATTTACCCGAGACTTATAAACCTAATGTCCTATTCTCTTCAATCCAAGAAGCTGGTTCTTCTTACAAAAATCAAGAGGCATGTAATGAAATGTCAATGGAGTTGTTTAAGCAAGATCACATTAATTTACCTCCAGAATTAAAACCGCCTTTAGTCACCATTCCAGCACCCATTGAATCAAACTTAACTCCTAATACAAAAACTCCATTCATGAGCATTTTAGAAAAACAAATAGGAGAAATTCTTAATAAACATGGGTCTGAGAATGGAATCATAAATTATATCCCTAAAATTAATAATGAATATATCAATAATGGGATTATAAATCAACTTTCTGAGATTGGCAATCCAAAACCATTGGAATTTGTCAATCCAATATTCGACACAGGATAGTAAGCTGCATTGTGTCTGGCTGAAGATGGTAAACTTAGCGCTTGTTGGGAGGCAACCCAATATTTAGTTTTTATCTAATTTATCTTTTTAGTTTATTTTTTTTTAGGATAATTTGAATAAGTTGGAGGGAGAGCCCAAATTTTTAAAGGCATGTGCTGGACCAAAAATATAGTCAGGTGTATTCTTTCATGTTCTTTATTACACCCTTTATTTTTTTTCTTTTTTCTTCTCCATTGAGGACAATGTCGATTAAGTTGGGGGGAGAAAAAAATAAAAATTTTAAAATTTTGAGTCTTCGAAAAAGTTAGTATTTAGTATTTAGACACCTGATTATGCTTAAGAATCGAATTAAACTAAGCATTTTTAAAAGAAAATTGATGCATAGATCAGAGAATCTGTGAGATATTGAGGAATCAAGTATTAAGAAAATTCAATAAAGAGTTAAGTCTAGAACATAAAAAGTTTTTTCTTGGAGCATTTCTAATTATTTCTATTAGCATCAAAGAAAAGTCTACTTTTTATAGGCTTGTGTAGGGTAACTATACGTTTCTTCATATAAAAATTTATTTTAATAAAATAGTTTTCAAGTACTTCTCACTGAGTAACCGGGCCTCTTTGCCTAAGCAAGCATTGAGTTTCGCATCAAAAGGTGGGAAGGGCAAAGAAGCTCGTTGTAAAGCTAGTCTTAACTCGTAGCCTATTTGATTCGAGCTAGTAAGCCCGAGGGGTATTCTATACCTAGTGCCCTAAAGCCAACTGGTTTGGGAGTCATTGGCCCAAGACTCGCTACATGGATCAAATAGAAAGCTTAAGGAGTTAAGACACTCAATAGTGGTACAACGTTAAAAAAAAAAAAAAATAAAAAAAAAAAAAAATATTGGTTTTCCACCGAGTAATCGGATCCCGTTGCCTAAGTAAGCAATGATATTCGCATCAAAAAGTGGGCAATATGAAAATAAAAATCAATAAATGAAGGATGGAAGTAGCAATATACTTGCCTATATGAAAGTTTAGACAAATCAGAGATAAAGGTAGGATAATTTAGAAAAAGTTCTAAAAAATTTAATGTTCTTTACTTAATTTTTCTATTG
>QRFJ01001620.1:190057-219103 GCA_006176705.1 Cocos nucifera
ATTAAGTTGGGAGAAAAAAAAATAAAAATTTTAAAATTTTGAAGTCCTTCGAAAAAAGTTAGTATTTAGTATTTAGACACCTGATTATGCTTAAGAATCGAATTAAACTAAGCATTTTTAAAAGAAAATTGATGCATAGATCAGAGAATCTGTGAGATATTGAGGAATCAAGTATTAAGAAAATTCAATAAAGAGTTAAGTCTAGAACATAAAAAGTTTTTTCTTGGAGCATTTCTAATTATTTCTACTAGCATCAAAGAAAAGTCTACTTTTTATAGGCTTGTGTAGGGTAACTATACGTTTCTTCATATAAAAATTTATTTTAATAAAATAGTTTTCAAGTACTTCTCACTGAGTAACCGGGCCTCTTTGCCTAAGCAAGCATTGAGTTTCGCATCAAAAGGTGGGAAGGGCAAAGAAGCTCGTTGTAAAGCTAGTCTTAACTCGTAGCCTATTTGATTCGAGCTAGTAAGCCCGAGGGGTATTCTATACCTAGTGCCCTAAAGCCAACTGGTTTGGGAGTCATTGGCCCAAGACTCGCTACATGGATCAAATAGAAAGCTTAAGGAGTTAACACACTCAATAGTGGTACAACGTTAAAAAAAAAAAAAAATAAAAAAAAAAAAAAAATATTGGTTTTCCACCGAGTAATCCGGATCCCGTTGCCTAAGTAAGCAATGATATTCGCATCAAAAAGTGGGCAATATGAAAATAAAAATCAATAAATGAAGGATGGAAGTAGCAATACACTTACTTGCCTATATGAAAGTTTAGACAAATCAGAGATAAAGGTAGGATAATTTAGAAAAAGTTCTAAAAAATTTAATGTTCTTTACTTAATTTTTCTATTGATAAGTATTAATACCCCAATGATATATCTCATTTAAGCTCTACTAAATATCAATGGCCATTTTGAAAATTGCTTAGGTAAAATTCGAAACTCTAAAGTTAAAAGGTATTTAAAACTAAATTCTTTCTTTACTCGAGGACGAGCAAAGCTTAAGTTGGGGGGTGTGATAAGCATCATAAATTCACCAATAAAAGTATTAATTTATTAATTAATTTATATTAATTTTTAAGAATTATTAATCAATTTATATATAATTTTTAAAAAATTCATATTTTTATTAATTAAAAAATTAATTAAAAAATAATAAAAATAAAAAATAAAATTTTATTATCAATGGAAAGAGCTCATTTTTTTGATCACAACGAAATAAATTTCAAGTAAAATGGAGCTAAAACGGAAAAGATATGAATTTTTAAAGATATAAAATAAATAAAAATTAAATAAAAAAAAAAAATGGCTCAGCCGGCTTCCGTAAGCCGAGCCACCAAGCCAAGCCAAGCCATCAAAGCTGACTCAGCCATTTAAGCCATCAGCCGGTCCACGATCCAGGCGTGGACCGCCAGCTCAGCAAAAACCGACGAATCAGAGATTGCCACGTGGCGGACCTAGACCCTTAAAGGGTCCACAGAAATTTATCACGGCTCACAGGGTATTTTGGTCTTTTCACCTAGCGACAAAAGCACTGATTGGCTATGGTACGGCCAGTCTACGCGGTCCATGGGAATAGTAATTGCGCAATCGGACGGCTGTAGTTGATTGCGGTCAAGATCGGATGGCGGTGGTGATTTCCATGCTTGATTCAAATTCTATCAGCGATCTGGCATGATCCGATGGCCAAAAAATCAAGAGATGAAGATCCAACGGTCTAGAACACTCCCGACGGTGATCAAGACTCCCGATGCATGATTTGCGGCTAGATTTCCTCCATCAATGCGCGATCGGACGGTCAGAATTTAATCCGACTCGATCTGGGCTGATATGCATCCGATTTTGATGATTTTTGGACCGTTGGATTTCTATTGAATGGCCAGATTTCACCAAATTTACCAGAGTCATATCAGAGCTGATTTGATTCAAATTTTATCCAAATTTCTTTATATTTTGATGATTACAAAGGCCATTAGTCCCATATTGCCTTTAGAAATAAATATCCAACCCTCCTAGCTCTATAAAAAGGATCCTAGGCCTCCAGAAATCAACATCTCCGATCAAGGTGAAGCTTTGGTACAGGACGAAGCCAGGCTATGGGTTAAAGGCTGCTTCGAAGCAACGGGTGCCGAGAAGAAGAGCCAGGCTTCTACACCATCTTTCTGCCAATGCCGATCCAAGATCAGAGATCAGGCTATTTTATTTTTTTTAAAATTCCATGTATTTAAATTCTAAAATTTTAATTAATAAAAATTTTATTTTTGCACTTTAATTTCTTACTTTTTATTTTTATTGTAATTTAATTTTTATACTTTAAATTATTGCTTTGCAAGTAGATGCTAGGATCTAACTAGTAGATCTTAATACCAAGTTTAAATTTCTACATCTTTTAATTTTTATTTTTAATCTTCTGACTTCACTTTTAATTTCAAAAACTCAAATCTTTTCTTTTTTCTTTTTAAAAAAATTAAATATTTCAAATCTAAAAACACTACCTTTCCTGTGGATTCGATCCAACTCACTGCTATCTACGCATTTTCAATGATTTTAAGTAGTCGGATTAAACTGATAAACACAGTGTCTTAATGACAACTTCGCGTTCCTATCAGCGGGCCACTTTCTACTTATAGGCCGCCATCCGAATGTTAGTCTCTTCTCGCTTTTCCTCCAACAAGCCGAGATTAGCTTTGAGATCCTGTGAGTTGTGTTGTTCATTGAAGGCCACAACCCATGTTGATGATAGTTTGAGCTCTATTGGGATGACTGCTTCTATTTTGAAGGCTAAGATAAATAGAGTCTCTCTAGTTGGTAATCTTTGGATAGTTCGGTATACCCAGAGTACATGATAGAGTTCATCCACCTAAGTTTCCTTCACTCTTTCGAGTCTTGCTTTAATACCTTGCAGCAGGGTCCTCTTGGTTACCTCGACCTCGTCGTTTGCCTATGAATAGGCTACTAATGTAAAATTATGGGACATATTCAAGTCTTCATAGGACTCGACAAATTTTATTCCAGCAAACTATCATTCATTATCTAATATAAGGGTCCGAGGTAGGCCGAATCTACAAAGAATTAACTTCCAGATGAAGTCCTGCACCTTCACTGCCATGATTTTTCCTAGAGGTTCGGCCTTCATCCATTTTGTAAAGTAATCAATTACCACCAGGAGAAACTTTCGCTATCCGAATGCCATGGGAAAGTGTTTGAGTATGTCCATTCTCCATTATGCAAATGGCCACGGGGCACTCAGGGGGGTAAGCTTAGAGGTCGATTGTCTTTGAATACTTGCATTCCTTTGACATCGATCACATTTTCTGACATACTCTATAAAATCATGGTATATTGACGGCCAATAGTAGCTCTACCAAAGTAGTTTGTGAGATAGGAATCTAGCCCCCAGATGACTTTCATAGATTCCTTCATGCACTTTTCATAATACAAAATCGACCTCAAAAGGTTGAAGATATTTTAAGAGTGGTAAAGAATACAACATTTTATATAACTTGTCTTCATATAGAACATACCAGAAGGCTTGATTTTTAAGTTTTCGAGCTTCTTTTGGATCATAAGTAAGAACTCCATCCTTGAGATAAGTAACTAGTGGGTCGATCCAGCTGGGCTCATGGTCGACCTGCATTATGGATTGCAACTCCTCCGAACTTGGGTGTTTCAAAACTTCAAAGAGAAGGTCAATCCTGGCATTTTCTGCTCTCGGAATCTGCTTGATGTCAAAACTGCTAAAAGCAAAAGTAAGATTCTTCACTTTCTTGAGATACTTCATCATGCTTTCCTCTTGGGCTTCATAATTTTTAGTGACTTGTCCCACCACCAAGTGGGAGTCACTGTAAGCTTGGAGCCAATCTACTTTTAGTTCTTTGGCTATTCTCAACCTCACGATCAGAGCTTCATATTCTGCCCCATTGTTTGTTGCAGAAAACTCAAAATGTAATGCATATTCCGCAATAACTTCCTCCTAATTAACCAAGATCAGCCTAGCGCCTGCGCCTAAAACATTTGACGAACCATCCACGTACAATGTCCAGAAGCCTTCTGAGAGGTCTGCTCTTTCTTTAGGAGAGCTTGGCTGCAACCATGGAATAGTGATTTCATTCTACTCAAGTTCGATCTCATCCAAAATAGTATATTTCACTATGAAATTTGCCAATATTTGAGTCTTGATTGACGGTCGAGGCTGAAAGTTGATGTCAAACTCCGTAAGCTTAATTTCCCATTTTGCGATTCTTCTAGAGGCATCTATTCAATGAAGAACTATCTTGATTGGTTGATCAGTAAGAAGAGTTATAGTACGCCCTTGAAAGTAAGGTCGAAGTCTCCAGGCTGCAATCAATAGAGCATAAGTTAGCTTTTCTAACTTAGTGTACTTGGTCTCAGCATCCCTCAGGACCAACTTATATAGTAGATTGGCTACTGAACTTTTGCTTCTTTTTTGATTAAGACCACTGCAAGGGCCACTGGGGAGATCGCTAGGTACAAAAATAGTTCTTCTCTAGGTTCGGACTTTGCCAATAGGAGAGGTGAGCCGAGATAGTTTTTGAGTTCTTCAAATGCATCTTGACATTCAATGGTCCAACAGAAGTTCTTTGGCTATTTAAGAACTTGGATGAAGGGCATGCATCGTTTGGCCCATCTTGAGATGAAGCAGTTCATAACTGTCATCTTTCTTGTTAAGTGCTGAACTTTTTTTATTGATTTTGGAGCAGTCATCTCTTGAATGGCCCGAATCTTTTCTGAATTTGCTTTGATTCTATGCCTCGACACCATGAACCCCAAGAACTTCACGCCGAAGGCGGACTTAGTTGGATTCAACTTCATCTTGTATCTTTAGAGGGCATTGAAGGTCTTCTCAAGGTCGGTAATATGATTTATTGAAGTTTGGCTCTTGACAAGCATTTCATCTACGTAAACCTTCATGTTATGGCTGATCTACTTCTTGAAGATCTTATTCACTAGGTGCTGGTAGGTTGCTCCTGCATTTTTTAAACCAAAAAGCATAATCCTATAACAATATAGACCACGGTTAGTAATAAAAGCGATTTTCTTCTCATCTTCCAATGCCATTCGAATTTGGTTATAGCTAGAGAAGGCATCTATAAAAGTAAGGAGTTCATGGCCTGAAGTTGCATCCATCAGTTGATCAATTCTGGATAGGGGGTAGCTATCTTTTGGGTATGTTTTATTCAACTTTTTGAAGTCTATGCACATTCTCCACCTGCCATTTGTCTTCTTAACAAGGATTACATTGGAGTCCCAATTCAGATAAGAGATGTTTTGAATGAACCTGGCTTTAAGGAGCCTATCGACTTCTTACACAATTGCCTTCTATCTCTCTGGAGCATAGCCGTGCATTTTATCTTTCACCGATCGATATTTGGAATCGATGGCCATGCGATGTTCCATGACCTCAGCATCTATTCTAGGCATGTCTGTGGAAACCCAAGTAAAGACATCTGCATTTCTCTATAAAAAATGGATGAGCTACTTTCGTACCTCTTCTCCTAGATTGGAGCCGATCTACACCGTGTGCTCTTTGTTTCCATCATTCAAAGGAATTGAGACAAGATCTTCCATAGGTTCCCCCTATTCTTCAGCAAGGTCATCCCGGACATCCAACCCATTAACTGGACAAGGGTTTAATTGTACGTCTTTTTGTAAAGCAATTGAGTATCAATGCCTTGCCAGAGCTTGATCTCCTCTAACTTCTACAATTCTGTAATTTGTTGGAAACTTCATTTTTAGATAATAAGTCGACACCACCGTCCGAAGTGCATTTAGGCCAGGTCAGCCAAGAATTGCATTGTAAGTAGATGGAGCTTTCACCACTAGAAAGTCCACCTGAGCCCTGGATTGCCTTGGGTATCTTGTAGCCATTGTTAATGTTATTACCCCTTCAACTGGCACAGCATCGCCAGTGAAGCCTACCGATAGAGAATTTATTGATCCTAATCGGTTATTAGGTATAGACATTTTTAAAAAAGCATCATAAAATAAAACATCGATAGAGCTTTCATTATCAATAAGAAGTCGGCGTACATCATGGTCAGCAATGTTTAAAGAAACTACAATAATATCGTTGTGGGGAAATTGAACCCCTTGTGCATCTTCTTCGATGAAGATAATGGTTTCTTCAGTTCTCTGTCTCTTAGCTAGCTCTGCCAATCCATTGACTTCTTTCTGCCAAAGTCTTTCAGAGATGGTGTTGATGATGCTAAGGGGTGGTTGATCTCCTTGTTGCTCCTTTCTCCTTGGTGGTTCTGGCAGCGGCGGTGCCCTTGGCCGATCTTCTCTTGCTTTAGATCGGTGTTGAAGAAATTGGTCAAGCCAGCCTTGCTTGATAAGCTCCTCGATCTCATCTTGGAGCAGGATACATTCTTCAGTATCGTAACCATGATCATGATGGTAGATATAGTATTTATTTGGATTGCGCCTACCAGGATGAGTGCGCATCCTTTCAGGCCTTGGTAGTTGCTGCTTGATCTCCATCAACACCTAGGTTTTCGAAGCATGGAGAGAGGCATAGTTGTGGAATCTTCTTGGGAGGCATTTCACTGTGCCCTTCTATCAGGGCTTCTTTGTCGACGAGCTCGAGGAGGGATCTGGGCTTGTTTGCTCTCAGGAGGAGTTTAGGAGTGCAGCCAAGCTTTGCTCAGCTTCTCTTCAGCTACGGGCTTGCTAGTTTCTTCCACACGCCACTCACCTATAGCTTCATCATCCTTCTGCTTGAATTCTTCCTCAGCTCGAACATAACCTTCAGCCCACGCCAGCATATCAGCAAAATTCCTAGGGTACTTTTTTTCCAAAAAAGATAGGAGATCATTTTTCTGAAGACCATCCTTTAGTGTGGCCATAGCAATAGATTGATCTAGATTTTGGATCTCTAGAGCAGCAGCATTGAAGCGGTTGATATAAGCCCGGATGGACTCTCCTTCTTTCTGCTTGATGTTGATAAGGAAGTTCGATCCTTGCCTTAGACGTTGGCTACTCACAAAATGAGCTGCAAACTGATGTCTCATTTGATTGAAGAAGAAGATCATACTCGACTTAAGCACTAAGTACTAATTTCTTATTATTTGGCACAAAATGGCATTCGACGTGCCATGGAGCAGCATCATGGTTTAGAAGGCCTCCAAGTGATCAATCGAGTCAGTGGTCCCATCGTAGCTCCTGAATTGGGAAAGCTTAAAGTTTGGCGGGATGAGCTCCTACATGATTTGGGCAAAAAAAAGAAGATTGATGCAGATATCATCATGGTGAGTTGGGACGGCATGGCGGAGCTCCTCAATTCATCGGTCCATGTCTTGAAGCTTCTGATCAAGAGCATCATCTCGATCACAAATCTCAGAGGGCTTCCAACTGTATATGGAGAAGGTCTCCTCCAGAGAGAAATCATGATCAGAACCAAAATCTTCCACTTTCCATTTTTTCTTCCTTGGAGTAATGGGTCTATTGACCCAAGTATGCCTTCTTTGGGTTGGTTCTTAAAATTCAAGTGGGAGGTTTTTCGGCTAGACTGTCGTCGAAGGCTACTGCATGGCCTGCACTATTTCAGTGAGACCTCAAATTTGTTGCATCAGTAGGTTGAACTACTCCGAATCCATCATAATCGCCGGAGGAGATTGAGGTGCCGGTGATGATGTTAGAGCAGGCGGGTCTAGCTTAGATCTGACAGTAGAGATGGTGGATCGTCGGGTGGTTGTCTTCTTTGGGGGCATCTTTGAAACTAACAGAAATCAAATGGGGATGAATCTTAAAGGATCAAAGGAAGGAAGTAAACAAGATCGAATGAGCACTCCTTTTAGAATAAGGGTTTAGGATCCTTTCTCTAGCATTAATTCTGTTGGTGTAGAATCTGGTTGACGTCGGGATGAGCTGGAGCTTGAGAAGATGAAGTCGCCACTGGTGACCTTCAAGACAAGTCCTGACCGGAGCTAGGGGTAGCCCTAGTAGGACCTTTCGATAATCAAGTTAGCTCTTTTGGCTAACAGAAATAAAGTGCTCAGAAAAATTAAAGCAGATTTTTGAACTTAGAGAAAAACGTATCTAGAGGATCCCTTATATAGGTGGAGCTCGTAACAAACTGATGGTGATAGCCATAATTGCCTGGTAGTAGGCCATTCAGGATCATGTGGAGTTTATTATGGAAGGTGGTGTCCATTGTCGCGACATGTCAGTTTGTTGGAGATCAAGAGTTTGGATGGAGCATCTATTAGCAGTGAAGGGCTTTGCATTACAACAGTTCTAGAGAAGTTCAGACTTCTTCGAGGTCGTCTGCATGTAGATTGACTCACATCGAGATAGGGGTTGAATTTGCATAGATGATGGGATCCTTCTAGGTGACCATAAAGAGTTCGATCAGAAGGAGCTCTTCTTAATGACTGCAGGAAGTTCGACCGGAAGGAGCCCTATGGGCGAGTGCAAGGAGTTCGACTGGAAGGAGTTCTTCTTGGTGATTGGATGGAGCCTTATGGGTGACTAGAAGGAGTTCGACTGGAGGGAGCCCTATGGACGACTGTAAGGAGTTCGATCAGAAGGAGCCCTATGGGCAACCGGAAGAAGTTCGACCAGAAAGAGCACTTCTTGCTGATTGGAGGGAGTTTGACTAGAAGAAGTTTGTTGCCCAAAGGTTGCAACCCAAGTGGGGGGGGGGAGGTGAATTGGGTTCTTATAAAATTTTTATCCAAATTTTAATTCTAAACAAGTATGTCCTCCAAATTAAACAAACTAGAATATTTATGGTGAATATGAAATGTGTAGCAGTAGAATTAAAAGCAATGAGATAATATGAGTATGTAAAATAAATAAGTAAAATAAGAAAGTAAACCAAGCAATCACACCATAAAGACAAAGAGATTTATAGTGGTTCGGAGCAACCCGCTCCTACGTCCACTCGACAAGCTTTTCTTAAAAATTCTACTATAATCTACCTTTGATTATAGTGTGTTTATTTTCCTAGGCTCACAAACAAACCCAGTTGGTTTTGCCAGGCTCACCAACTATAATCCTATACCAATAGTTTTTTGAGTTCATTATCAACCCAGTTGATTTTAATCTAGGTGCACCAACCACAACCTTTACACCATTCAATTATCGGCTTGGACTTGCCTATACCCCAAGTTTCTTTCTTTTAAAGAAACTTGTAAAGAAATAAAAAATACAAGTATAAGAATTTAGCACAAAAATAAAAAGAAAAAGAACTCTTTTTGAAGTTTGATGGAGAGGCTGAAAGATGGCTCTTGAAGCTTTCTATTCTCTCTTTTGAAGGCTGAGAGGAAGCTTGAATGACTGAGGATGATTACACTTAGAAGCTCTTTAAATTTGATGCACAAAGTTCTATCTTTTCTCTCTTTTTCTTTAGATATTCGTGTTGGAAAATGTGTCCCAAAGCTAATTGTCAACCTATAGATAGTTGAGCTACCTTATAATTATAATTAATTTATTAATAAATAAAATATTTATTTTGGCATTTTCATCATAAGGTATACATCTTCTAATGAACTTCATTATCGTGGTGAAATCCTTAGGATTATTTAGTTTCGATAAAGAGAGAATTTATTGATTAGTCCTTAAAATTGTTCACGATCAAATGATATGCTGTTAATTAGGATGATAGTGTTTATCTAGCATAAGTCATTGTATGCCACATAGGTTGGTTATCCTCTTAACCAAAGAGTATGAAGACATTGGTATGGCATACAAGTGAGATGTATGGGTACATCATCATTGAACATGACCAACTTCGGGGTGTTCTGCTATCAAGAATTGCTCTAATGGGATATAGGTATAAATGTCCCTTAGACCTGAATCACCATAGTAGCTTGCAAGCAATTTACTATGCTTTGAAACTAGACTAACTTAATTTCTAATTTAGTGATGGAAAATTTCTAGGCACAGTCAAGTACTTACAAAGTCGGTGAGTGATCAAGATGGGATTGACCACTCCAAGAATTGGAGAAGAATGCATCACTGTATTTTAATATAGCAAAAACCTTGGCCAGGATAATCCATGAGATGGATTTGATATTTTAAAATATAATATGGATGACCTAGTTGAGGTTGATAGTTAAACTCTAAGGTATCCTACAAAAATTTTGGTCAAGGGGATGAATTATATGAAAAATATATCCACATGGGTTCTAAGGATGTTGTTCTATACATCGACCTATCCGACCGTCAGATACCATTGCTAGATGGTTAGTTTGATTGGTACAAAAATTTATTCCTATGCTATCAGATTAGATTTGGACCTATAAGGTCATGCATATAAGAGTTCTTGATCTGATTGGATGGTTGATCGACGATTAAGAATCATTCTAGGGTTAAACATTCAATACGATTAATGTTTGACCTAGTGCAAGTATTATAGGAAGATTGATGAGCAATTCAATTAGTAATTGACTTAATTTAATTAAGCCAATGGGGTGAGATTAAGTCTAATTAAATATAATTTAATTAAAATTATTTTGGACTTGATTGGATCAAGTTCAATTAGTTTATTGGATGAGCAAATTGCAAGGAAGAACTAGTCCTAGTTTAATTAGGACTTATATCAACCCAATTTCTAATTTGATTAAAAATTAAATTAAAATTAAATTTGATTTAATCTAATTTATTTAGATTATTAATTGAACTAAGATCTAATCTAATTGGATTAATTAAATCCTAATTTAATTTGATCTAAGGATCAAGTTGGACCAAGTTGAACTAGGAGTCCTAGTGAGACTAGGTCTCCTATCTCCATGCGCCACCTTAGCCCCAATTTCCCCCACACCATTTCTTTTGAATTTTTCATGGAAAATATTCTCTCCAAGCCTCCACGCATGCCCCAAGTCTAGCCCTATTTGGATAACCCTTGACTAGGTATTTAACCTAGTCAAGGATTCCTCTATATCTCCATATATAAATTTGACCTAATTTTTTCATGGATTACACATTTGAGAGAGGTCATTTAGGGTGTGAAAAATTTGAGAGAGAAGCCTAGGGCATGGGATTTTGTAAAAGCACCAATTAAGGTGCTTTGATGAGAGAAGAAAGAAGAAGAAGAGGGTCTTCTTCTAGTTTTTTTCTTCCACTCCTATTCCTCCATCTTTGTGACTATTTGAGAGATGTCTCAGCATCATGAATCATCTTTCTCGACTTCTAAAATTTGGAGAGTCCAATCTTGAAGGAAGGAAGATCCAGATCAGCTATTGGAGAAGGATCAGCACAATACTAGCATATTGTGCTAATTTTCGGACACCGAACTTTAGATCTACGATCGAGGGCTCGTATAACACATGTACGGCTCTAAGCAACCATCTTAGATCTAGATCAACAAGTTAAGAAACTCAAGATTTAAAGGTAAGGATGATCTGATCTTCCTATTATATGTCTATATCTGATCTAGAATAGTCTGTTGTTGATATGATCAACATGTAGTTCTTTTGATATTTTATTTTTTGATTTAATAGCATGCCTTAATCATGTAATAGGTTCTTATATCTAGGATTTTATATTATATTGTTCATGATTTAATATGATTAATTCATCTCTTCTACTATAATTTTGAAAAAGTTTCAATAACTAACCCTAGAACCCTAGATCGGTTCCTACAGTGGGTATCAGAGCCTAGGTTAATTTATTACATAATTTATACATGATTAAATTATATTTTTAGATTAGATCTAATTTATAATTTAATGATTAAATCTAAAAATAAAATTTTAGATTGCACGTAATGTAAGATTATCCTACTGTAAGGTTTACCCCTTACAGTAGAGAGGTAGCCCTAGTGTGTGCGAATCTAAAATTCTGATCATAAAATTTTAGATTAGATCTAAAAAATTTTGTGATCTGATTAAAAGAATTTTAGTCTAATTTTTATCATCATAAATATGTTAGATCTAATCTAAAATGATTTATGATTGATTAGAATTGAAATAGTTTCAATTTCATGAGCATGTTTAGATTAGATCTAAAATATTTTTCATGTTTGTTATATGTGCATATTGATTATGAATTAAACATACAACTGATTGGTAGAACTATATTATAAAAATCTTTTACAAACATGAAAATTATTTTTGAAATGTCGAACCTCAATCCTCAGCCCAAAACTTAATTAAGAATTAAGTATTGATTGATTAGGATCTAGGATTGTGAATTGAAGATCCTAAGATATAAATCATTACACATTGGGTTAATGGATTAGCAAAAATCAGGTCCATTAATTGGGTAAGATCTAAGGTTAGATTAAAGAATGGACTTAATTAGAGAATTGACTAAATCTAATCAATAGTTGTCTTAGATTAGGTCAAGAATTTTCTAGATCAATTGCAATAGTTGTAGTTGGTCACGTTCATATCTTTGACAAGAACCAAGATGGACTTGATTCCTGGTTACATGGTTAAACCCAAAATTACTAGGTTGGTCAAATTGAAACTAATAAATGGGATGGTGTCTAAGGTAAGTTTGGCAGTCTGACCCATGATTTTTAATTGGGAGCTACTCGCACTAATTCAATCTTTGATGAGTTAATAGCATTTTCCTTCCATTGATCTCACTTGGCCATCTTGGTGAATTAGATTTTGATTAGATCACTTGATGATTTGGGCTCACCCATGTCAATTAGGTAAATCAGTATGACTGATTTAGGTGCTCCTAGTGGTGGTTTGAATTAGGTCTTTTTTTTATCTGACTTGGTGAAGTCAGTGGAAGGATTGAAATTGGCTGGCTCATTCTCTCTATCTTTCTTAAATCAAATCAATTGAATCCTCTAAAATTATTGGGTCCCTAAAAATAAAATAGTTATGATGATAACTAGATCATAGCTTTCTATTAAGTGGATGATAATGGGTCCATTAGCTGGATAATCATTGAAGGCCCATAGGCCTAGTGCTTATCTGCTAATGGAATTATCATTCATAATATGATTTCTTGGCCGCATCTCTCTAAATCATGGTTAGGTTGATAAACAATTGTTGAGCTTAATTATTCATTAGTTAGATGAACCAAGTATGATCATGTTAATAGTTGGACATAATCGAAACTTTTAGTGGAGGCTCTAGCCTACTGAAAAAATACCTGGGATAAAATTAAATTACTAAAAATTATTTGAAGAAATAATTAGTTACGAACCTATCCTTAGATGTATATGGATTGACCAACCATAGTTGGACTTATATGCAGTCTATGTGGATTCTAGCACCCACTAAGAAATTAAGATAATTCCTCGAATTGGAGGTAGAGGCTAGCAATTTGAATAAAATAGTGGAAGAATCTTTTGATTAAAGTGCAAATCTTAAAGATTAATAAATCATTTACTAATTAGGCTTTCGATTCTCCTTTATGAAGTTAAACCCAAACCATAGTTGCTTTATTCACTATTAGACAGTGATAAACTTATGGGACCCAATTTTAATAATAAGTATCGGAAGTTGAATGTTGTTCAGCAGCACAAAGTGGTTCGTGCTGGGGCCTCTATGCCCAATTTAAACAAATGGTCCAAGATTAACCTAGATCAAGCAGAGTACTTCTACTATAAGGAGCAAGGGCATTGGAAGAGGAACTATCCTCAATATCTTGCTTTCCATGACCCCAACAGGTTGAATAAGAAAAAGGAGCAAGGAGTTGCTAATCAAGAATATTATATGATAATACCTTATAATTTCTCTATTTATGATACTACTACCTGGGTATTGGATACTAGAAGTCCAATCCATTTTTGCAATATGTTGCAAGGACTTCAAATTAGTAGAAAATTTGAAAATGATGAGCGATTTCTGAATGTTAGAGATGGAAAGTCTATTCCAGTTCTAGCTATAAAAATAGTTCAACTTACTTTCAATACTAATATTATTTCTTTAAATGAATATCATTATTGTCCTTCTTTTATGATGAATATAATTTTTGTTGGCCTTTTGGCCAAAGATAGTTATTATTTATTAATAAAAAAATATTATTGCGATATCATTATGAATGATGTTACGATAATACAAGGACAACAAAAAAATGGTATTTACATTTTATCATAACTTGTGAGTGTAATGTATACTTCTAGTAAACATTCTAGATTAGATAATGTCTTTGATATCTACCTATGTCACTATAGGTTAGGTCACATTAACAAGAATAGGATAAACAGGTTGATCCAAGAGGAAATCCTCGAAGTCGGTGATTGTGAATTACTTCCAACCTACGGGTCCTGTCTTTTTGAAAAAATGATCAAGTCATCTTTTA
Organism: Cocos nucifera; assembly: GCA_006176705.1. Lineage (NCBI taxonomy): Eukaryota > Viridiplantae > Streptophyta > Magnoliopsida > Arecales > Arecaceae > Cocos > Cocos nucifera. Next base: position 204,288 of record QRFJ01001620.1, read on the forward strand.
CTGAAAAAGATGAAAGAGCCACTGAGCTCTTAGATCTAGTACATACTGATGTATGTGGACCTATGAGTATAAGTGCTAGAGGTGGATATTTTTGCTTCATCACTTTCATAGATGATCTATCCAGGTATGGATATGTCTATCTAATGAAACATAAGTCGGATTCATTTGAAATATTCAAAAGATTCTAAAGTGAAGTAGAAAAACAAACTAGAAAGAGCATTAAAACTCTTCGAACGGATCAAGGAGGTGAATATCTATCTAGTGAGTTCTTGACATATCTAGGAGAGAATGGGATTCTCTCAAAGTGGACTCCTCTAAGATCACCATAGCATAATGGTGTATCGAAAAGAAGAAATCGAACCTTGTTAGACATGATTCGATCCATGATGGGGTTTGCTAGTTTACGTGTTTAATTTTTGGATTATGCTCTTAAGACTGTATGTTATATATTAAATAATGTACCGAGTAAATATGTCGTAAAGACTCCATATGAGATATGGACTAGATGTAGGCCTACACTCTCTCACCTATGGGTTTGGGGTTGTCCAACCTATATCAAACATTTGCATATAAATAAGCTTGGACCTCGGTCTGATAAGTGTATATTTATAGGATATCCTAAAAAAGGTAAGGGTTACTAAGCTTGGACCCCGATCTGATAAGTGTATATTTGTAGGATATCCTAAAAAAAGTAAGGTTACTATTTTTACCATGCTGAAGAACAAATAGTGTTCGTCAGCCTTAATTAATTTTTTTAGAAAAGGAGTTTCTTGGTGAAGGAACTATTGCCTCTAAGGTTGAACTTGATGAAGTTCAATAGGTAGAAGGACCGACACCTATAGTTGAACCTGAATTGGATTTGATTAGATCAAATTTGGAGCCCAATATACCTACACTATTAAGGAGATCTGGTAGAGTACCATGTAAGCCAGATAGATACTATGGCTTCTTGATTCGAGATGGTGATCCCATCAAACTCGATGAAAATGATGAGGATCCAATCACTTATATGGATGCTATGCAAAGACCTGATTCCGAGTAATGGCGTGAGACCTTAAAATTCAAGATAAAGTCCATAAAGGTCAACATTGTATGGATATTGGTTGACCCATCCGAAGGGGTTAAACCCATTGGGTGTAGATGGGTCTTCAAAAAGAAGAGGGGCATAGATAGAAAGGTGGAGACCTATAAAGCCCATCTGATTATCAAGGGATATCATGAACATTATAGTATTGACTATGATTAGATATTCTTTCCTATGGCAATGCTCAAATCCATTTGAATAATACTTGCTGTAGCTATCCATTTGGACTATGAGATCTAGTAGATGGATGTGAAGATAACTTTTCTGTATAGAGAGCTGACTGAAGAGGTGTATATGGTATAACCTGAGAGATTTACATACACAGATGAGTCCAAGGTGTGCAAGCTTCAAAGATCCATTTATGGATTGAAACAAGCATCTTGGATTTGGAACATGCATTTTGATAAGGTGATCAAAATATATAGCTTCATTAAGAATGGAGAAGAGCTCTGCATCTACAAATGGGCAAATGGTCCGGCAGTAATAATTCTTATTTTGTATGTTGATGATATTCTCTTAATCAGGAATGACATCTCCGTAATGCAAGGAATAAAAGTTTGGTTGTCATCTCAGTTCTCCATGAAGGACTTGGATGAAGCATCCTACATCCTAGGGATAAAGATCTATAGGGATATATCTAAGAGGATGCTTGGGTTATCCCAGTCCATGTATATAAAAACTATGCTGAAAATATTCAACATGAAGAATTCCAAAAAGGGCTATCTTTCGATAGGCCATGAAATTTCTCTCTCTAAGAGAGATTGTCCGACAACTCCTTAAGAGAGAGAGTATATGAGTAAAGTCCTATATGCTTCGACAGTGGGATTTATCATATACGTCATGACATATACAAGATTAGATGTGCCATACTCATTAGGAGTAGTGAATAGATACCAATCTGATCCAAGAGAGAACTACTGAAAAATGGTAAAAACCATCCTTAAGTATTTAAGAAATACTAAGGACCAATGGTTCGTTTATGGTGAGTTGGATTTGAAACTTATGGGGTTTACTAACTCCAGCTTTTAATCTGACCATGATGATAGTAGAAGGATGTTATTTTTTATCTTTACCCAAAATGGTGGAGCCATATACTAGAAGAGTTTCAAGCAGCATACTATGGCAGACTTTATTTGTGAAACAGAGTACATCATAGCATTAGATGCTGTAAAAAAAGCTATGTGGCTAAGAAAGTTCATCACCGAGCTTGGAGTAGCACCCTTCCTTGATGGTCCATTCCTGCGCTACTATGATAGCATTGGTGCCATTGCTCAAGCAAAGGAGCTAAAAGCATACCATCGGACGAATCATATAATGCACCGCTACCACCTGGTTTGGAAGATTATGGATAGAGGTGACGTTGACCTTCAGAAGATCGATGGAAAGGATAACCTAGCCGACCCCTTCGCTAAAGCCCTAATGATAAAGAAGGTCGACAAATACAAATTGAAGATGGATATTAGATATTATGCCGAGTGGCTTTAGGACAAGTGGGAGTTGTTGAAAAATGTGTCTCAAAGCCAATCGTCAGCCTATTGACGATTGGGCTACCTTATAATTATAATTAATTTATTAATAAATAAAATATTTATTTTGGCATTTTCATCATAAGGTATACATCTTCTAATGAACTCCAATGTTGTGATGAAGTCCTTAGGACTATTTAGTTTTAGACCACTTAGAGGCTTTCTGGATGATCATGCTGCTTCATGGCATGCCAGACGCCATCCTATGCCGAGCTTTTTCATTTATTTTGAAGGAAGCAGCAAAAAACTGGTACTTGAGCCTTAAGTTACGTACGATCTTCTTTTTGGATCAAATAAGCCATCAGTTTGTGACTGATTTTATAAGCAGTCGGCCCTGGAGATAAGCTTTGATTTTCCTCATCAACATAAAGCAGAAGGATAGGGAGTCAATCCGAGCTTACATTAGCCATTTTAATGCTACTACATTAGATGTTCGAAATCTGGACCAGTCTATGGCTATGGCTGTAAGCGCACCAACTAGCTTCACCTCTCTTTGATACCAATTGATGTTCCATGATATTGCTAGAATGCCAATCATCCTTGGCATCACAAGCCCCAATACCATGTTGTGGAAGCCCTTGATCTTTGGCACAGACTTGAAGGAACTTGTGATGTTCTCTATGAGCAGCAAAACACCGATCCTCCACCTAGATCTGTGATGGAGCGCCTCCCTCCTTGGGCTTGAGGGAGACACCCTCCTTCTCTAGGGCTTCTTCAAGAACCCTATGGCGGCAACTCTAGAGAGAAGAGAAGAAGAGAGTTGAGGAAGAAAAGGTCTGTATTCCACAGCTTTAAAACCCTAATACAACCTATGTATTTATACATAGCCATTAGACCTGACCAAAAAACTCTCCTGGCTAACCCAATACATGAAAGCACTCACCAAGCCTATGTACATCCATGTCTCCCATGCTCTCATCCTCTGGATCTAGATCCAACCCATACATGATTTAGCCACCTTAAGACCTCTTAAACCAGGCCTTAAGACCCCTAGGATCAACCCAAACCCTAGTCCAAAATAGACCCTCATGTAACTCTGCCCACGCATTAAGCCGGCTCAATCTCAGCACTAAGTCGGCTAAATTCCACTGGGCAAACTGAGCCAATCCAATTTTCTGTCGTGCCAGTAGTTTCGAACGTGCAGCTCCCTATTTTGCCTATGCACTAAGACTCAACCGATCCAATTTTGGACTAAGCTGGCTAACCTATAGAAAATCTTCTTTCTGCAGTCTTGATTCTCCGACTTTGGTTCCTTGCTTCACCATGTGTCCTAGATCTCCGAAGCACCAACCAAGCTGTGTTATCCCTAGAGCCAACCCCCTGACTCCTCCCATGGCCTCTCAAGGCTTGGGAGCACCATAAATCCTCATAATCTCCACCTTGGTGCTCCCAAGCCTTGGCAAACCTCTTGGCAATGACCTTCTGCACAATCCCACTGTCCCTGTGCACTTGACAGCCCCTTGTGTAATCATCGCCTCCATCAATCCTCTTCATCTGTTATGCATCCTTGAGGTCTTTTGGATGACCGCCTTCACTTTTGAAGATCTTGGCTTGCACCTTTGCACCATCCTGAAATTATAGGATCTCTTTTGCTTAGCAGCTACATCACTTTTTCTGAACTTTTTTGAAGAACCTACAGCATTTCTGCACCAACACATGCTATACCACCTGACACGATCTCCTTAAAGCTACTTCTATCCACCTGGACATGCCGCTCCACCTAGAATTGTGCATCACCGATGCTCTGAACTCATGCCAAATTTTTTCTCCACTTATGAAGCTACCACTATGAAGCTCCATCTATATCTGAAGTCCACCTGATGTCGTAGAAGCTGACTCTATCTTCAAGTCCCTCGAGGCCAACCACTCAACACTACACTACTGAGCTGTCGCTGTACCTCGAACACCGTTGCTGCCCCTTCAAACCCTACACGCTCTGTGGACCCCTTCGAAGCCATCTTGGATACCTCCGCAACCAGCAGGCACCTTCAAAACTCAAGAGCTCATCCAACTCTTCTGAAACCAATGACTGAACCTTAGGAAATTCCATCCTAGTCCTTCTCTTCTTCCCCTACACCAGCCATCGCTTCAATTGCACCTAGAGAACCATCCTCCACCTGATTCATGACTCTCTCTGATGCTCCTGCTAAAGAAATTTAATCCATGATACTCTCGACTGCTAGAGATGCCTCTGGCACTCCCTGAGTCCCCCTGGCTCTCTCTGAGACCCGCACCCGATCTCCTTAAGATACCACTGATACTCTCTGCTAAGATACACTCCTCGGCTGCTACACCACCAAGCCTCTCTTAGCCTCATCCCTCTAGAAAAATGCTCCTACGGCACTCCAATGCTCCCTGACTCGTCTCTACACCGCTCTACAGCCACCCAACCCTAACCTACCGGACCTCCATGGATCATCCATCTCCATCACTCCCAAGGCTCCATAAATTCATGCTCTGGTCAAACCACTGAATACATCTCCAACTACTTTCCCACCTTTCTGATACCAAAGGTTGTATAGTTGCTTCTTCAACCTTCCTCCAATAATTATCCCTTGGGAAATCTCTCTTCAATAGCCTTACACTGCCCATCTTCCTAGAGAATTCTGATGCTCTCTGCTAAGATACCTCCCTCGACTGCTGCATCATCGAGCCTCTCTCAGTCTTGCATCTCCATGGAATCGCTATTGTAGCACTCCGACGCTCTCTGCTTGTCACATAACCGTCATACACCCTGACCTTTCTACCAAGATCGATCAGCAAATCATGCACCAAATCCTTCCACCTCGAAAAAATTTCTTTTCATTAATCCTCTCAACCTCCACCTTCAACTCGCTGCTCCCGGTTGGCCAAACCACAGCAATAACAAAGATAGATTTGAGACATACCATGAAATCCTTATGCAGATTTTTGATTTTACCTTATACAACTTTTCCTTCCCTTTTATGCACCATCAGGCTCTGATACCAAATATAAGCACACCAACTAGCATCACCTCTCCCTGATACCAATTGATGTTCCATGATATCGCTCGAACACCAATTATCCTTGGCATCACAAGCCCCGATACCATGTTATGGAAGCCCTGATCTTTAGCACGGACCTAAAGGAACCTATGATGTTCTCTATGGGCAGCAAAATATCGATCCTCCACTTGGATCTATGATGGGGTGCCTCCCTCCTTGGGCTTGAGGAAGATGCCCCCTTCTCTAGGGCTTCCTCAAGAACCCTAGGGTGGCAACTCTATAGAGAAGAGAAGAAGAGAGTTGAGGAAGAAAAGGTCTGTATTCTACAGCTTTAAAATCCTAATACAACCTATGTATTTATACATAGCCATTAGGCCGAACCAAAAAGCTCTCCTAGCTAATCCAATACATGAAAGCACTCACTGAGCCCATGTACATCCATGTTTCTCATGCTCTCATCCTCTGGATTTAGATCCGATCCATACATAAATTAGCTACCTTAAGACCTCTCAAACCAGGCCTTAAGACCCTTAGGATCAACCCAGACCTTAATCCAAAATAGATCCTCGCATAACTTTGCCCGCGCACTGAGCCAGCCCAGTCTTAGCACTGAGCCGGCTAAGTTCCACTAGGTTGGCTCAGTCTGAAACTGAGTTGGCCCAGTTCTATACTGTGCCAGCAGTCTTGAACGTGCAGCTCTCTATTTTGCCTATGCACTGAGATTTAGCCATTCCAATTTTGGACTGAGCTAGCTAACCTGCAAAAAATCTCTTTTCTACAGTCTTGATTCTTCAACTTTGGTTTCTTGTTTCACCTTATGCCCCAGATCTCTGAAGCACCAACCAAGCCCCTAGAATCTTCAGAGCCAACCCCCTGACTCCTCCCGTGGCCTTCCAAGGCTTGGGAGAACCATAAATTTTCATAATGGCCACACTAAAGGATGGCCTCCAAAAAAATAACCTTCTATCCTCCCTAGAAAGAATATACCTTAGGGATTTTGCTGATATTCTTGTCCGGACCGAAGGTTATGCCCAGACAGAAGAAGCCTTCAAATTGAAGGACGATGAGGCCGCAAGAGAGCGGCAAGAGAGTAAACCCAGCCAACCCACACCTGAAAGAAAGTCGAGTGAAGCTCGATCGCGCTCCTGAACTCCTCCTTCCAAGCATAGACGAGCCGAAACTCCTCCTCAAGCTCGTCGACAAGCAAGCCTAGATCAAAGGATTTGGCGGAACTCTCCTCCCAGAAGATTCAACAATTATGCACCCTTGAATGCCTCCAAGACTCAAGTACTAATGGAGATAAGGGAGCAGTTGGCCAAGCCTGGAAAGATGCAAACTCACCTAGCCAAACATAATCCCAAAAAGTACTACCTCTACCATCATGACCATGATCACAATACTGAAGAATACATCCAGCTTCAAGACGAGATTGAATTATTGATTAGGAGAGGTCGGCTGGACCGATTCATCAGGCATTAGCCAAAAAGGAGAGAAGATCGTCCGAGAGCCCTGTCACTGCCTAAGCCACCTCGACGGGATGAGCTCCAAGAAGATCAGCCCCCTCTCGGAGTCATCAATGCTATCGCTGGTGGACATCAATAAGGGGAGGCTAATAGATCGATCAAGTTGATGAAGAGGCAGCGGATTGAGGAGCCCATCACCTTCACTAAAAAGGATGCCCAGGAAGTTCAGCTTTTGCATAATGACGTGGTTATAGTAACTTTAAATATTACTGATTATGATGTATGCCATATTTTAATTGATAATAGAAGCTCTGCTGATATCTTATTTTATGATGTTTTTTCCAAAATATCTATATTAGACGATAGGATGGGCCCAATGAATTCCCCATTGGTAGGATTTATGGGAGATGCCATGCTGATGGAAGGGATAATAACATTGCCTATGGTGGCTGATCGATACCCGAAGCAATCTATGGCATAAGTTGATTTTTTGGTAGTCAAAGCCCCTTCTGCCTACAATATGATCCTTGGTCGACTTGGTTTGAATGCACTTTGGGCTATAGTTTCTACTTACTATCTAAAGATAAAGTTCTTAACTAGGCATGGAGTCAGAGAGATCAAAGGAGATCAGGTGCTAGCTCAGTACTACTACAGTATTGCTTTACAGGAAGGAAGACAAACAGACCTTTGTCCAGTGGATGGACTTGATGCTCATGATGATCTATATGAAGAAAGAGGAGAACCCATTGATGATCTCGTGGAGATCCCTCTGAATGATGGAAATAAAAAATATACAGTGAAGATCAGCTCGAGTCTAAGAGGAGAAGTTAGAAAGTAGCTCATTATCTTCTTGCAAAGGAACTCTGATGTCTTCACTTGGGCGCCTGCAAACATGCCCAAAATTGATGCAAAAGTTATGGAGCACCGTCTGGACATAGACATTAAGCAACGACTAGTGAAGCAGAAGAAATGCAGCTTTGCACTAGAAAGGCAGAAGGCAATAATGGACGAACTCAACAAACTCCTAAAGGCCAGATTTATTCGAGAAGTGATTTACCCCGACTGGATTGCAAATGTTGTCTTGGTTAAAAAAGCAAATGGCAAGTGGAGAATGTGCATAGACTTTATAGATTTAAACACAGCCTATCCAAAAGATTGCTATCCACTATCCAGAATTGACCAACTGATGGATGCAACATCAAGCCATGAGCTCCTCACCTTCATGGATGCCTTCTTCGGTTATAATCAAATCCGGATGGTACTAGAGGATGTGAAAAAAACTACTTTTATTACTGACCGTGGTCTTTATTGTTACAGGATCATGCGATTCGAATTTAAAAATGCATGTGCAACATACTAGCATCTTGTCAATAAAATCTTCAAGAAGTAGATTGGCCGCAACATGGAAGTCTATGTGGATGACATGTTGGTCAAAAACCAATCTTCACCAAACCATATCACTGAAGGAAAAAATGGATTTTCCTACCGTAGGATGCATCTGATTAAATCAGATTTATAGCAGAATATTTTTTAAAAATTTTCTATGATCCAATCAGATCTGAGAGTTCTCAGATCTGATTAGATTGATCTAAAATTAGAAATAAAATAAAAATAAAAATGATGATAACAATTATCACCTGATCAGGTAAACTGTTTATCCATTGTGATGATCTAACGATTGATCCTAGATTTTGATTGAGCCACGCACGCATCCGACCTCTACCGATATCCACTCGGGTCAGATCTAAAAGTCTCCTCCTTCTAGATCTGATCTCCAAAGATCAGATCTGATGTCTTTCCATAGAACCTTCAAAACAAACTTCAAAGGCTGCGCGTTCGTCTCACGAATATCATCATCTCTCACTGATCTTCACACCAACGAAACTTGATTTTTGCTTGTAGATTTTGTCCAACTCTTAGGCATGGAGAAGAGGGAGAGGATCAGATGAGGGAGGTGTGGAGATAAATATTTTGGCAGGGCTTCATCATAGAGAAATCATGATGCACAATAGCTTGCGCAGGGTCCTATTTATAGACCTAGTCAAGAGTCCCTTCGCATATAACTTTGAACAGATCAAAGTTTAACATGCAGTTCCATGATCTCCATGCCCTACACTCCCTTTTCTTTAGATTTTTGTTGCACAAAAATGAAGGGAAATGGCGTGTCACAAGTTTGGATAAGATTAAGTTGGTGCACAACTCTTATCTCCAAAGAGTTTGAACTATTCAAACTTTTGACCCAGTCAAAACCCTTTTGAAAGGGGGTCTCCACACTATCATATGGTTTCATGTCAAAGAGGGGGACAAGGCCCTCTCTCTCTCATGTAAATCCCAAGGGAGCGTGTGCCCCTAGATAGTCTCCAGGGGGTGCATGCCCCTCTCCCTTTCTTTCCTGCATTCGGATCAACATTTGACCCTTGTCCTTTTTCCATCTTATGGGATTAAGACAAAACCTTTTCAAGTCCCATCCAATGGATTTATGTCAAGTCCTAATCAAGTTAGAAAAAGCCTTGATTAGGCTAGGATTCGGTCTAGTCAGATCAAGAAAAATCCATCTAGAATTTCTGGGAGAGGCTTGTCCAAATTTTATCTCATGATTTTAGGACAAGCCTAAATATGGCAAAGACAACCCTTGTCTTGTTCCCATCTTATAAGATTTAGGACAAGTCTTGATCAAGCCAGGATAAGGTCCAGTCAGATCAAGATGAATCCCTATAAAGTTTTTGGATAAGCCTTGTCCAAATAGTTTCACAAATTAGCAAGTCTTGTCCTGTTTCCATCCAATGGATTAAGACAAGCCTATACTAGGTTAGGACAAGACTTTTCTAACCTAGACAAGTTTTAGTCAAACTAGGACAAACCCATACAAGGCTCCTAGATGAGCCAATTCTAATTTGGCTTAGTCGAGATGACACAGAAAAACTATAGAAGGAGAATGTTAGGCTCAATCGTGTGCAAGCATGATTTTCTTGAACCTAATTGGATCTAATTCAAATCAATCGAACTAGGTTAGCTAAATTGATAACATCCAGATCCAAACCCTTATTTGTGTGATCTAGTTAGGTTCAGTTCTGTATGGTAATGGGACATATCATGATCTCCATTATCGACATCATCAAAATACCTTTCGATGGACTAGAACTCTTTCGATTCATCCAATTAGAATTGTCGATCATCAAGATAATTCTAATTGATCCCAAATTCCACCAATGACACCTAGCAGTATATGGTGGCAACCCATCAAAACTGAATAGCAAACCTCTCGATGTAGCTATCTATGTGATTGGATTCTTCTATCATGAGCCCCAACGGGATTAGGGTTAAGGTGAACTCGTCAAACCAACACCCATCATATGAATGAATCATTCGATTTAAGTCTGATGTGAAACTCTAATAAAAACTTCTTTCTATTATTTCACACTACCATGGCCATGGGTTTTAGAACTCGATCTTATAATCATCATAGGTCTACTCCTCCTCTATAGAGGTTGATAGATCCTATCTTAGTGCGATCCAATTCCTACAATGAACATGCTATAGCCAACATACACCTCAGGGTTTCGAATGGCTAGGAGATCAAGTTATGGTGTAGTCAAACTATAACATCCTCAAGGTGAACTATCGATGCACCTCTGGTCAAAGAACTAGACACACGCTGTAGCATCGAGCTAGTCATCAACGAGAAGGTAGGCTTCCTTATGATTGCTCGAGGTGGTCACGCTCAGTGCCCACATTCTCTAACGAGTATCTGTACTCTTGCTTTGATGTCTCCATATAGTAGACTCAAGACTCATCTACCCTAAGAAAGTGATCGTACATCGATCTTCTAGATCTATCACCATCCTCATGATGATCCTACGATCGAAAGCAATTTATAAGTTAATTATGATAACATATGCCTTAAATTCTCAAGTCTTGAGAATATGTGTTATCATGCCTATTAACTCAATGAATATATCACAAACACTTTAATACATAATATGATAGAATAAATAATTCTTTAATTAATTTTAAGTTAAAATTATAAAAATACTTTTAGAAAGTATTTAATAAGTGTTAGCCAATTTGGCTTCTACGGCACACATCTAACAAACTCCCACTTGACCTAAAGCCAATTGGCTATAAATCTAAGTCCCATCTTCTCAAGATGGGCTTAGATCTTGTACGGGCCTAAAGGCTTCATCAGTGGGTCAACCGCATGGTTTGCGGAGTTGACTCCCTTAACCTCGATGTATCCTTCTCGAGGTAATCGTAGATTAGGTGAAAACATCTTCTTGAAACTCTTCCAACTTACAGTACCACTAGTGCATAAGAACAAACTTTTAGACGTTGACTTTCGATCATCTTAATCTGACATAAGGTCTGAGTCTGCGTACCCCTGGATCTTGAGTTTGCCATGCTGAACCTCTTCAACACCTCTTCTATTTGAGAGACCCAGCATCCTCTTCAGTCTATCCCTATAGACTTTAAAAAGAAGGATGCTTTACCTAGGTCTCTCATAGAAAATTTCTTAGATAACCATACTTTGACCTATGTCAGCATGGGAATATGATTCCCAATCAGGAAGATGTCATCCACATATAATATGAGAAAGATAACAATGCTCCCACTGACCTTCTTGAATATACTTGATTTTTTTTAGTTCTTGATGAAACCAAATAATTTGATTACATCAAGCATTCCTCTTCGAGATGCTTGCTTGAGTCCATAGATGGATCTTTGCAGCTTGCAAATCTTTGTGATCACCATCAATGGATGTGAAAATAAATAGCTGTTCCATATAAATATCTTTCCCAAGATATCCAATTATGAACTCCGTTATCACATCCATCTACCATATTTCATAATTGAAATATACTATAATGGCAAGCAATGTGCGGATGGTGGTCACTGATGAGAAGGTAACCTGATATTCTTTCACCACTAGCCTAGCCTTGAATGTCTGTACATTTCCATCTGCACATATCTTTCTCTTGAAGATCCATTTACATCTAATAGGTACTATACCTTTAGGTGGATCTACCAAGATCCAGATTTGGTTCGAGCGCATCGAGTCAGTTTCTGACTTTATCGCCTCTAACCATTTCTCAGAGTCAATATCTGATATCATCTCGTCATAGGTTCTAGGATCATCACCATGAACCCATTTTCCATAGGGAACATTTTCTCTATATCCTCTAAAATAGTACCTAAGTACCTTCAGGAGGACGAAAAATCCTATTTGACCTACAAGATGGAAGAGGTAGTCAATTGTGGATCAGCTCAGACTTACTGGGTTCCTAAGGTTCCTTGGCTCGTTGCTCTTTGGAGACTTTCTCCTTGAGTCTAATCTATCTTTCAATGCCATCATCTTGAACAAACTATTTTTCAAGTAAAATGATGTGTCAACCCATGATCATCTTGTGGTTTTCTGGAAGATAGAAGTAATGTCCTAATAACTCTTTAGGATATCCAATAAATTAAGCTCTAAGGGACCTAGACTCTAACTTGTCCGCCGTCGGACAACCCCAATTCCGAGATGACTCAAACTTGACTTCTTACCATGCCATATCTCATATAGTATAGTAGGAACAGTTTTAGATAGAACCCTATTAAACTATGTTCCTAAAGAAAGTCAAGAAGATCCACGAAGCTCATCATGGATAGACCATATCTAATAGGATTCATTTTCTCTGTTCTAAAATCTCGTTAAGTTGAGGCATTTCAGACGAAGTCCATTATTAGACTATACCATTGTCCTTGAGATAGTCCAAAAATTTTCGACTAAGGTATTCACCTCCTCGATCTAATTGAAGAACCTTAATGGACTTTCTAGTTTGCTTTTCTACTTCATGTCTGAATTTCTTGAACTTTTCAATGGCTTCAGACTTATGTCGTATCAAGTACACATATCCATACAGAAATAGATTATCGATAAAGATAATAAAGTAAACATAATTATCTTTGGCCAGCACATCGAATGGGCCGCACACATCTATATGTACCAGGGCAAGTAGGTCAGTGGCCCTTTCCCATATCCCATAAAAGGAAGCTTGGTCATTTTGCCTTAAAGACATGATTCACAAATCGGATATGACTCGAAAGTCAACGGACCCATTAGTCTGGATTTCTCTAATTTATTGATCCTATCTTTAGCTATATGACCTAGCCTAAGGTGGCACAGGTACCTTTCATTAACACTATCGCTAGATTATTTTGATCCTATGGCATTCACGTTTTGCTCGACAGACTCAATGATGAGCATTCCTTTAGAAGGTCCTTCTTCCTACTTGTTCTTCAGGCTGGCCAGCTACGTAGGACAGTCCCACTTCCAATGGCCATCGAAGTTGCAGTGGAAACACTTTTCCTTCTCCGTGTCCTTTTTTTTTGGCTCGCCCTTCTTTTCTCCTTCTATTTTCTGCTTCTTCGTAGACTTCTTCTTCTTTCTAAAAGACTTTCTCTTGGAAGAAGTCTACTCCATAGCTAGAACCAAGCCCTTTGAACCCTTCAAAGTTTCCTCAGTAGTAACCATTATATTTATTAACTCAACCAAGATGCACTAGAACTTATTCATATGGAAGTTCATAATGAACTGCCCATACGAATCAATCAAGGATTGTAGGATCACATCAATCTGCAGTTCCTTATCCATCAAGACTCTGAGCTTCTCACACTCTTTAAGTCCTTGACCATTGCCAAGCAATAATCTTGGACCAACTATCCATCATGCATTTGCACCTTAAAAAGTCTTTTCAAGACTTGATAACACGCTGTGCAACTCTATTCGCTAAACAACTTTTGTAGGTGCGCCAACGTTTGGCGAGCAGTCCTGATGTCTTCATATTGGTGCTACAATTCATTTGACATTGAGCCCAACATATGGCATCTTACTTTGTCATGATCGTCAGACCACTTCTCATGAGACGTTCTCCAATCAGCAGTTGGATGGGCTGGTAAAGGGGATGTCTTGGTCCAATACATAGGTCAGCCATTTCGAACCCAAAATAATTTTGAAGTTCTTTAGCCAATCCGTGTAAATCAGTCTGGTCAACTTATGGGTATTTAGGATTCAGGCTAGGGGTTTTGATGCAAACATTTTTCTGTAGAGAGTCAAAGTTTTTAGTTAGACTTGTAATTTGACTCAACCAATTTGTTTAGGGGCTTCATTTTTAAACAAATTCGGCTCCCACTATTTTCTCAGATCTCTACACTCCCTTGGCAGAGATGCAAAAATCTTCACGATCATTGATTTCTAGTGGGTGGTGCGATCCCACCGACTAGCTCACCACCTCACCTAACAATTATTGGTGATGGGTTAATCGATTAGTGGACAACTCTTTTTCAATGTTTCTTTAAATATGATGCACCCAAACCTAATCTCTAATTCATCAAGCTCATCGTGCCTAGAGTATTACTCCACTCTTTAGTTAACCCAAACCCACCATTTGCATAAATTGGATTTTTGATTGGATCTCTCACCGTATCCAGAATATTGAGCTTAACCCATTCTCCAACCCATAGCATCCAATGCCTAATAGATATGGTTGCACCTTTTTGGTGCAACTGAACCACTATATCCAACCAAGAACAATCAACCCTGGGAAGGGCCCGCACATCTACAATGGTGGAAGACCAAGGACTTAATATTTTCTTAGGAAGATTTGATTTGGTCTCTTAGACTCAACTAGTCATAACATTTATGACTAACCTAGTGGCATGCATTAGCTCAAATCGTTAGCCACCTCAAATCAGAACTAGGTCGACTCAATCAGCCAAGTAAGTAAGATTAGTGGGAGGA